>BHFT01025812.1:0-52586 GCA_004320025.1 Laticauda laticaudata
AGTTCACAGAGCCTGTAGATGGCTTCGCACTGTTGCAGAATGATGGTGGCTGCCAAAAGGACTTTGTTACGATCCACCGTGGACATCCACCATGGACATGACTGGATGCTGTGGAAGAGGAAGAGCAAGAGCAAGGCTGCAGAGGTCTGCATAGCTGGGCTGATGGTCTGAAAGTGAGATGCAGGTGAGTTGCTCCCCCTTTTTATAGGCAGTATAGGTTTTCCACCAGTCTCTGGCACTATTCTCAGTCACTCTGAGGCATGTCCATGGTCTCAGCTGTTAAGCAGGCAGGGACTGTGAAGGTGGCTGTGGCTGGAGTGCTGGTCTGATGCGCCATTGGGGTGCTTGGCCCTGAGAGTACAACAGCAGATGGTATTTTCAGGAAGCTCTCAGAGAGCTGACTCAGTCCCGTGAGGTTGAGAGGCCCTTCATCAAGTACCTGGGATGTCAGGCACAAGACTGATGACAGATTGTCTTGTTGACAGGCTTGGCTCTGGGGTGGAGGAAGGACTTAAGCATAGTACATAAAATCGTATGTTACAACATCTTACCAGTTAATGAATATTTTAGCTTTAACAACAACACAAGAGCACAGAACAGATAAAAACTAAATGTAAACCACTCCAAGCTTGATTGCAGGAAGTACGATTTCTGCAACAGAGTGGTCAATGTCTGGAACTCCCTACCTGCTCAAACCCCCATTACTTTACCCTCAAACTAACCTCTATTGACTTCATCCCATTCCTAAGAGGTCTGTAAGGGGCATGCATAAGTGCACAATCGTACCTTCCATCCCTGTCCTATTGTTCCCAATTATTAGTTCCTATTTCTTGTATTTAAACTTAAACACACATACACCCCAGCCCAGCCCTCCCAAAGCACCTCTGCGGGTGGCGGAGACAGTGGACCTGGCTGCCTCCTGTTTGTCAGTGCTGCTTATGGGTGGCAGCTGGGTTTGCTGCTTGCCACGAGATAACGAGAGCTGGGACAGCACTGCATGGTGGCTTAACCAGCCAGCCAAGCCCAGGGATGTTGGGGAGGGCAGCTAGGTAGGCTGGGCAGGGCCCAGGGAGTCCCAGAGACAGTGGGGGAAGGGCAGGCTTACCTGTGAGGAAGCAGATTGGCTCCGGGTTGCTTCTTTCACCTGCTCTTTCTGGGAGAGCCTCTCACGGCAGAGCAAATATCTTACAAGGCCCCTCCCTTTGGGAAATGGATCCTGGGCAGCAGAGAGAAATGGGATTCAACTGGGCTGCTTTTCTGCTTCCCAGGAGCAAAAGGCAGGCAGCAATAGTTGGCTTGGTGGGCAAAAGCAGGCTGAAGGCATGTCGCACATGCACACAATGTTGTGCATATGCAGTAGGGACTGACTGGGCAGGGAGTGGAGAAGCAAGTAGAGAGAGGTGGGGCCATCCAGGGGGCCATTTTACCAGTTCTCCAAACTACCAGGAGCCCTAACATCTGGTTCTATAGAACTGGACAGAACCGGTAGAAGCCCACCTCTGGTTGTCTTCCTACATAAGTACATAGAACAGTGTGTCTCAACCTTTGCAATATTAAGATGTATGGACTAGTACTTCCAGAACTTCCCAGCCAGTATGATACCCAATTCCCCACCCGGAACATCATTACTAGCCATTAATGCACTATAGAGCTAAGCTTGCATCAGACATTAGAAAAACTCTTTTCCAGCTTCAAAAGAGGTAGAAAAGCCAGATCTAGATTTGGAAGACCACTAGATGGCAGCTAGAAGATACAAAATTCTAATCCTTTGATCTCATTCTGAGGACATCTGTATTTTTGCAACCCAAATCTAATAACCCTAAAAGGCTCCATTCATAGGGATAGAAAACATATAATTAGTTATAAGTTTATAATTATTTAAATCACCATAATATATTAAAACCTAAGTTAGTTATGATTGTCTATAAGGAAAAATAAACTGACAAAACCACCTCTGAGACCAATTTTACTGTATCCTATTTAGAGAGGAGGAAAGCTTTTTTCCAGCTTGAGAAGATGCCATTTGGTTGGTATGGAATCTTTGCAGCTTCCTGTATCTTACCTGAATTTATGGAGAATATAATATTCCACACAGTATATCATATACAATATTATAAATTATACCATCCTACTACAGTGGTGGGATTCAAATAATTTTAAAACCGGTTCTCTGCCCTAATGCTTTCTTCCAACAACCAGTTCATCAAACTGCTCATACTCTTAACAACCGGTTCTCCTGAAGTGGTGCAAAATCCCATCACTGATCCTATATTACCAGCCTTATCAGCTCCTAAAGCCCCTGTCACACTGCACCAATGGATGGAAAGAGGATGTAAAACGGAGAAAAACACTTGCCATCCGTTGGTTAACGTCGATGCTTCTGTGTTCTGTACTCACTGCCTCCGTTTTGCTTCCTCTCTATCCGTCCAGCATCCGTCTATTGATGTTTTCATCTGCTCAGAGGGTTTTGAGCTGCATCAAAACTTTTGAGCGAAAAATGTATCCAATGCGTCCGTTCTGCATCCGCTAGGCATACGGGGACATCCGTTTCTGCATCGTTCTGCATCCACTAATCCGCTAGGCATCTGCTGCCGCATCCGTGCACTCGCATCCTCTCGGACCCAGGGAGGAAGTGGAAACAGACGCGGAACGGATGCGCAGCGTTAGTAGCATGGGACGGAGAAAGGATGAAGATGGATGCAGCATGCAAAGAAAGCATTTATAAACGGAAAAAACGTTCGCAGAGGGGACCTATCTCGGCATATAAGGATGTCTAGAGGATGCCTAGACGACTGCAAAGGGAAACATAGGGGAAACCCTATATTGCCTATAAAAAGGGGGAGCAACTCACCTGCACCTCACTTTCAGACCATTCAGCCCATGCTGTGCAGACCTCTGCAGCCTTCTCTTGCTCTTCCTCTTCCACAGCATCCAGTCAATCTCCACCCTGGATCGTAACAAACTCCTTTTGGGAGCCACCATCCTTCTGCACAGTGCGAAGCCATCTACAGGCTCTGTGAACTCTACTATGGGAAGAAAAGGAGGCGGCCAAGAAGCATCTGGGTCCGAAGATGGAATCGGAGAAGAGCAGAGTACGGACTGTACAACAAGCGCTGATGGTGGAGCTCAGGAACGAAGACCCTCGTGCATCTCCAGAACTTCATGAGGATGCCTCCAGCCATGTTTGATGAAGTTGTGGAGCGCTGACACCAGGTTGATCCAAGCAGAGCACCAACTTCCGGCCCAAGCCTGAACCTGGGCCTCAGGTGGCACTGACTCTGTGCCACCTGGCCTGCAGGACCACCTACCAGGAGCATGGCAGTACGTCTGGGAGGGTGCCACACAACACCATCAGCATTGTGGTCAGAGAAGTGGTACAGGCCATCATTGAAGAATACCTGGAGGAGCCTCCTCCAGTGCACCCCCACTGAATGAAGGCGAGGAGAAGTTCCAGAGCAGTGGTATCAGAAGTGGAACCTCCCCACACCGTTGGAGCCATAGAATGGCAAGCACGTGGCCTGCAAAGCGCCAACCAAGTCCGGGTCCACTTTATTTCAATTACAAGGGCTTTCTTCAGCATCATCCTCTTCGCCATGGTCGATGCTGACTACAAGTTCATGTACATCGATGCTCTTAAGGCAACGGCGTCACCTGTTCAGATGCCAGGTATACAACTCCCAGTGACCTCAAGGAGGGGCTGGAACGCAACCTCATCATGGCTTCCCAGATCCAGACCCCCTGCCCAACCGACACGCAAGATGTGCCCTACTTCATCGTGGGGGATGACGCCTTCTCCCTCAGAACCTACCTCATGAAGCCCTACACTTCCCAGACCCTCACCCGTGAAGAGAGGATCTTCAACTACAGGCACTGTCCAGGGCAAGGCGGGTGGTGGCGGATGCCTTTGGCATCCTGGCCAACACGCTTCCAGGTACTTTCCACCACCATTGCAGCATCGCCAGAGACTGTAGGAATCGTGAAGCTGCGCATACTGCACAATCTCATGCGCACCCACTACCCAGTCTTGCAGAACAGGCTCGTGGACCCCCAGCAATATGGGCATGGAGCCTGGGGAAGGAGGCAAGGCAAACCTGATCGAGAATGAGGATGTGCAAGGCCCCCAACAGACCTCACGTGAAGGGATGAAGCAGCGCAACCTCCTGAAAACTGGTGCAACTCCCCAGCTGGAGCAGTGGAGTGCAAGCAGGATGGTAGTGCTTAATGGATGCTTCATCACACTGATGAGATTGCGGCCTGTATGTTGGTGGGCCTACAATGAACAGGGCCTTAATAAAGAGTTGTGTTTATGTTCAAATGTGGTGATCAATGCTTACATTAGTATTGATAATGAAGGGCCATTAGGTGTGGCAGCTGGGAGGGTGGACCATACTGTCCCACTTAATGCTGCACTGGAGGTTTATCTATCCCACAGCTATTATCCATTCCAAAGGTCATCCCTGTCCCATCCCACAGGTATCCCTGCCCATAGCCCACTAGTATTCCTCCCATCCACCTGCTACTTACGCCATTCCCAAGGTATCCCTGACCATCCCCACTGCTATCCTTACCCATCCCACAAGCATGCAAAGGCTTAAACCATTTCTAAAAGTTTCCACCAAGACTTCTATTGACATAAATAAATGAAGCAAGTGTGTGAAGCAAGATAAACTTCATTAATCACATAGCCTGGTAAAAGAAAAAAAAAAATGCACCCCAAGTCAAGTGTCCAAATAAAGACTATAGGTAGCCACCCAGTCCCTGGCACTCCTCTTGGTCACTCGGAGGTGTGCCCAGTCTCAGGGGTGAAGGGTCCAGGCTGCTGTGGAGGTGGCTGCTGCTGGAGTGCTGGTCTAAGGCCCCACTGGGGTGCCTGGCCCCGAGAGGACAACAGGTGATGGTGTGTTGAGGAAGCTCTCGGACAGCTGGCTCAGACCCGTGATGTTGAGAGCTCCTTCCTCCATGCATGTGGTGTCAGCCCCAGTACCGAGGACAGATGTACTGAGGCCCGGGCTTGGCTGTTGGGTTGACGGAAGGAGCAGTGTAGTGGGGCTGTCTGGTCTGCAGCTGGTGAGGACTGGCCGTTGGTGGCATCTGTGGCGTGGATGGCATCGCTGTCATCGGTGGCATCATTGGTGTGGGTGCATTGGTGGCATCAGTGGAAACGGTGGCAACGGTGTCAATCCGATGACTCTGTGCCTGACTGGGAAAGGCTGCTGCTTGTGCTGCTGGACCTCCTGGTAGCCATAGCCCTGGTAGGTGAGGGCCTGTGGAAAGCCTTGGTATGGGAGGGAACTCACCTGGGGTGGAGGAGCAGACCTGGACTGGGTGGGAGCAGGTTCCTCTGGGTCTGGAGGGTTGTGAAGCAGCTCGGTGATCCGGTCCTTCCCACCTGGTACTGGGGTTCCGCCATGTCCTTGAGGGTCTAGTTGACATAGGTGAGGAAGGGCTTTGCGTGTTGGAGGATGAGGAGTTGGTGTGGACCAGCTGAGAGAGGAGATCTATGCTGCTCCGGATGGTGTCCTGATCTCCAGCAGGACAGTGTGGCTCTGCCCCTGTCCTGTGCTCTCTGCCTTTCTGTGGAGGTGGAGCTGGGGGTGGATGCCGGGTAGGGCTGTGGTGGAAGTGCCGTCTCCTTTCTCCACTGCACCAGGAGTCCTCCATGCACTCACCATGGTTAAACACCTGTCCGCGGATTCTCTGCCATGGCACGCTCCACAGAAACCTGCCTGGAGACAGGAACTGACTCTCGGCTGGAAGAGGACTGGCTCTCAGCAGGCTGCCTGAAGAGAGAGGGTTGTGAGAGGGGCTGCTCCTCGGTGGTGGATCTCACCCTCCAGGAAGCTGCACCTGGCGATGACATAGGTCCTCTCTGTCCGTCAGCTTAACCTTGGCCTGGCCAGATTTCTTGAGGTGCAGCTTCCCGACCAGGTGTGCATGTGCTTCCACCAGCCGAGGAGCACCTCCGATGTTTAGCCCAGACTCTCCGCCTTCTCTCTCCAAGCAGCCTGGTTCCTATTGGTGTCCCTGTACAGCCGGTGTCCTTCTGCACAGATAGTCATTCTCTCTCAGCCACTCCAGCCCTCATCCTCGTGTTCCTCCTCAATGGAGTATTGCCTCCCTCCCATTCCTGCATATGCCTCTTCCTCTCTTAGCAGGACCAGATGGGCCCTCATCAGAGGGGCTTCCAGTTTGTAGGGCTGCTCCTCCACACCACCACCACCAGCCGCAGCAGCAGGATCATCATCATCATCAGCAGCAGCAGCAGCAGCATCACCAGAAGGATCATAATCATTCATCAGCAGCAGCAGCAGCAGGATCAATCATCATCATCATCAGCAGCAGCAGCAGCAGCAGCACGAGCAGGACCAGGAGCCTCAGCAGGACCAGGAGCACGAGCAGACGAGTAGGACAAGGAAGTCCAGGAGCACGAGCAGGACGAGCAAGACCAGGAGCACGAGCAGGACGAGCAATCCAGGAGCACGAGCAGGACCAGCAGGACCAGCAGGACGAGGAGCAGGGAGGCTGGCAGGGAGGCAGGCACCAAGGCTGGCAGGCAGCAAGGCTGGCAGGGAGGCAGGCAGCAAGGCTTGCAGGCAGGCAGGCACCAAGGCTGGCAGGCAGCAAGGCTGGCAGGATGGCAAGGCAGCAAGGCTGGTAGGGAGGCTGGCAGGATGGCAGGCAGCAAGGCAGGCAGGCAAGGCACTCAATGCGTCTGGCAGCAGGTCTTTCCTCTGAATGGTGACCTTGCTTCCGAGCTGCTTCCCTTTATATCCGTGGGGCCTGATGCAATAAATCCCCCCCACATGCGCAATTAACGAAGGCATCCGCTAGGTTTCCGCTGTGCATCTGCTAGGCTTCCGCTCTGGCATCCGCTTCATCCGCTGTGCATCCGCTGTGCATCGCTGTGCATCCGCTTCATCCGTTCCGGCTCCGCTCTGCATCCACTCTTTTCCGTTCCGCGTCTACTTTGCTGAGCGCCCCAGAAGCCTAGCAGATGTGCTATCCACTCTCATCCACTTCATCTGCTATGCTTCCGCTCTGCATCCGTTTTCCATCCGCCTGCGTCCTCCCCCCGTCCATTCCTTTCCGTGTTATCCGCTCTGGTTATGCAAATTTTTGCCCTTTTGAGAGCGGATAACAACCGATGATGGAACATTTTTCTTGTCTGCTGTGTCCTTTTTACAAACGTTTTGCATCCGTTGGGCAGTGTGACAGGGCCTTAAGATGTTAAGTAGACTAAGAATGGATGGAAACTAATCAAAGGGAGAACCAACCTAGAAATAATGACAAATTTACTGACAGAACAATTAATCAGTGGAATGGCTTGCCTTCAGAAGTGGGTGCTTGATCACTGGAGCTTTTAAAGAAGAGCTTGAACAACTATTTGTCTGAAATGGTATAGAGTCTTCTGCTTAAACAGGGAATTGGATTAGAATACCTCCAATACATCCAAAGTCCTTCCCAACTCTGTCAATCTGTGATTTAAATCAAAATAGCTGAGTTTTTAAATTATTTAGATTTGATTATATAAAAACAAACAAACAAAAAGACCCAGTTTGTTGTACTTTGCAAGGTTCCAGGCTGGAAAGCAGGAGCCCAAAAGTTCTAGTCTCACTTTAGACACAAAACCTGCTGTGGGACCTTGGACAGTCATTGTCTTTCTTAGTTCTAGGAAGATGGCAAGGATGATCCACCTCTGAAATTTTGCCAAGAAAACTGCGGGGTTTGTCCAGATAGTGGTTAAGAGTCAAGGATTCAAAGACACCAAGAAAAAACAAAACAAAAGCCAAACCAATGTGAGAAAAGAAAAGAATGGGGAAGAGAAAAGAAAGGTGAGAGCAGTGGCTAGCCCAGGGTTACCCATCTGGTTTTGTGCCTAAGACCTAAAACACACACTCTACTGGTTTCTATCCTGGTGTCATAACCACTACACCAAACTGTTTTTCCTTCTTCAAAGATACAAACTCCAAAATGTTGTGCAGTATGCAAAAATATTACTGTGCAATATTCATAGCCAAACCTCTTCCATACAGAAATCTCTTATATAAATCTATATCTATTACAAAGATTTTCCCACATCTTCTTCTTTTTATATGTGAAATGTTGCTTTTTATGACAGCAGAATGGGTAAGAGAATACTTTTAGGCCTCAGTGTATTGTTTTGCCATCTTTCTATTGAAGAAATGTTTCCTTACATCGTGTCTCATTTTATTTTCTTCTAATGCATCAGCTGCCTGCTACATTTCAGTTGGTGGCAGGAAGATTTTAAGGTTGCATATGCCTTATTTAGAATCATTTATTTCATCTTATTATCAACAGGAACTTATACCATTCACTTCGGGGACAACAGTTTGAATTAGAAATGCGCAGCTATTTATTGGCTCCTACTGAGTCTTCCTAGCTCCCAATCTAGTAGCTGTGAACATGAAGGGTTTTTCTTCTCTATTATTCCAACAGTTTTCAATCAACGAATATAAAAGTGTTTGGCTTGCTTTATTGCATTTCCTGGAGAATTGGAAATCTGTCATAAAATTAATATCTTTGCATGATAAAGAAATAGTTCTACAATCTCCATCCAGTTAATAATATGATAATGTGAAATCTTTTTCTTCATATATATTATGAACAATTCTGGGATATCAGAATGAATGAATGAATGAATGATTATCCTTGTTTACAATTGTTTTTTGATACAGTTACATGATTAACTCCTCCATTGTCTTTTTTCCCCATTATATCATATTAAAAATGTTGATTCCGTATTGATGAATAGCAAATAATTGTTTTGGGAAACTTTTGAAGTCTTATTTGGAGTATTTGGACAAACACAGCTCCCGTGAAGTTCTAAGGAAATAGGACACTTAATTCTTTCTTCATTTAGATCAGTGGTGATATTCAGCAGGTTCTGACCAGACTGGAGAACCAGTAGTAGAAATTTTGAGTAGTCAGAGAACTGGCAGATACCTCCTCTGACTGGAGATTTTACAGTATCCTTCTTCTGCCACATGTACCAAGGCACACCCACAGAACAGGTAGTAAAAAAAAATTGAATTTCACCACTGCTTCAGATCCTCTGTTTTAGTCAAACTTTCCAAAATATGTCCTTTTTTAAAATTCCAGAATTCAGAAAGTTAATGATCCATAAAATAATCCATTTCTGCTTTTTAGGGTAATTCTATATTTCCCTTTCTTTTATTTCGTTGCTCAAACTGGTAAGAGATCTGTTCCCTTGTCATACAAGGGTTTAGTTCCTGTATATAAAGGTTACATCTGTACACATCGGAAAACTGTTTGAACTCAATTAAATTGTTTCTGAATTGAAAAGAATAGGGCTACATATCAAACAAGTAAATCCTGCTGGTCAATATTTTCAGTTACAAAGATGGCCAAGCAGAAATTGAAATAAAGTCAGTTTCCCATAACATTATTTATTGTTGATATTAGTCTGATAAATACGTATTCATCAGAGCATTAAAATATAGGCAGACTCAGTGAAACTATAGATAAGAATGGGATTAGTCAAATCTTCCAGCTGCAGAAACTACTTTACCTCCCTGTCACTGAAAAACATATTTCTTGATCTTCATAAAGTGGTGTTCAATCAGTAAGAAGCTGTTAAAACCTGAATTACCTTAGGTAAATAAAATGGGAAATACCATACAAAGTCCATTTGGAGGAACAAAGCATAAAATATGCAAGGGGCTTTAAGTCAATTAAAAGCAGCAGTTTTATTTTCAGAACTGGAAAACCAGGTTTTCTAAGTCTTACCTTATCCTTGAAGATTCTAGCCAAGATCCTGGAAAGTATCTCGGCAAAACAATCTTTGTTTTTTATACCTTAAAGCAATCTTGTATGCTCTGTGCTGTAACTTGAATATTGTATGTTGTATCTTGAGTATATTTTAAAACAAGCAAATAGAAAATAATACCCTAAGCAAGGAACTACCAGGGAGAAAGCAACATCTCCACCAACACCGGCAGGGCAAACTACAGAGAGTAATTCCCCACAATCATCAGCACTGATGATGTTACCTAGTCAGGTAATGAAATGTTTGCAAGCAAACAACCAAGACTCCACTATACTGGAATGTCTGTATATTTCATATATATTGAAAAATATCAACATTATATCATAAGTCAAAGCTATGCACCTCACTGTAGAGAGAGAAATATGGCAATTGGAGAATAGTCTTCTATATTTGTTTGGAGCTTTCCAATCCAATCCAATTTTTTTTTTAAAGTGTGGGAGAGCAGAGGCTTTCAAAGCTTCCATCAATATTTAATATGTAGACATCATACCAAGGAGGAATAACTATCACATGTTCACTGTCTTTATTCTTCTTCAGTGAACAACTCTCTTTCAACAGGGAGGGAAGAATACAACATCATTTATCTTCAGTCTGCAACACAGTCCTTTCAGCTCCACATCCATTTGCACTATTCCGGTGACCCAGATAAACCTCAGGTGGCCCAGATAAACTCCAAGTGACTGGAATTCTAAAATAAGTAGACACAATTCAAAAAAATGTTAAATCTTTTCAATAATTGGAGAAATAAATTTATACAACTCTCTAAAAGAATGCAAATGACCAGCTGTCTATAAGGAATATTAATCTTTCCTTTCCTCACCATCCAGTCAGAGGTGAAAAAGTTTCTTGGATTAGAAGCAAAATGTCTTTAAAAAAAAAACAAGAAAGTCCAGTTGCTTCTTGAAAAAGCACCTTTGGGACAACCATGACCTGGATGACTGAGAATCTCCATAGACCTTAAGGAATAAAAAAACTATATCCATCTATCCATCCCTCCATACATCACCTCCTTTTTTTTAGTGAACATGCCTAATACTCTTTCCTCCTTCTATTTTCCTCACAGTAACAAGTCTATGAAGTGGTGGGACTGAGAGTGATTGGCCTCAAATCATGCCTAAGGCAGGATTTGAACTCATAGCTTCCTGGCTTCTAGTTTGGTGCCCCAACCACTAGACCAAACCAGCTTTTTTCTGGTGATGTTTAAGAAATAGAAATGAAGACAAGTACCTCTGCAGATTTACAGTGCTTGGGCCATATTTTATGCCTTTACAGCATATGCAGCTTGAAGAAAGAGTCAAAGCACTGACCAGCAAAGGCCGACATTTCACTCATGTGAGAAGTTTATCAGAGCAAGCAGCAATGCTACAGTGAGATCTGGCAGAGGAAAAAGCTGTCCATAGAAAATCCTCCTTAATGCCTTTGGCTCTTTACCAAGAAAAGAACAAGGCAATACTCTTTAAGTTAGAAAATCTGAACCTTTCTGGTTACAATTGCCACAGCTGAGCCACTTAAAGACCTTGTGTTCCCAAATATCAAGTCTTTTATCCTCTCCTGAACCATGAACAGTCTGAAAATGGCCCTAATTCCATAGGAAATAAAATAAAAGGCGTAAATGGATGTGAGTGGATGAGAGCATTACCAGAAACAAGAGACATAGAAGATTTTTGGGCATTATTGGAACTTTGGAACAGCTTTCATCTCTTATTAAAGAAACTCTCTATAAAGATTAAAGAAAAAAAAAGAACTGTACCTGGAAGACGTGCATTCAACGTTGCCATTTTATGGAACCAATATGGAATTTTATGAAAGCATACATTCTCTGTTGCAGCTCCCATCCTCTGGAAGAGTATCCCTCCAAAGATAAGGATGGCACCCTGTATCTTAGAATTCTGGGAAGCTTTGAAACCCAGGCCTTGGCCCCAGGACTGGGATTGATGTTTATTATTAATTCAATGACTTATGTTTAATTTATTTTTATTTTGCGGTATATTAAATTATTTTAGTCAGGGTTTAATGTTTCTCTAGTTTTGTACACTGCCCATAGTCCACTAGAGTTGTGTGGCCAAAAATATAAATAAATAAGTAAATAATAAAGTTAAACCAAAGTTTATTTTACTCAGAAATAAATTGGTAACCAGTTCACTATTTTAAGTGCAAGTGTGATATGGTTCCTTTGTATTCCTCTAAAGACCAAGCTAGCTGCCAAGTGAAGTTTCTAAAAAAGATAAGCTCATACTGACTGTGTTACTTTAGTCAAGAGGTAACCCATGTCCAGCTGTGATAGCAGTTTTAAGGTTATTGTATTGTAGAGAGTAACACAGTTTAATCCATCAATTTAAGCTGATTGCTTCAATTTGGGAAACTAGAGGGATATTTAGGCTTGGAAGCAATTCCATCCTGTTTCCCTGTTTTTTTCTTTTCCTTCTCTGGTGATCACATCTATAATAGGATGGTCTATTGTCTCTCTGAAGTTATAGTCCCTCATAATGAGTCCTCCTGCCTTGTCTTATCTCTCACCACACCCAGAAGCAATTACATACAAACATTCAAATGACTGTTTAACATTCTTGAAAATGGTATAAAAATATAGATCTGTGAGTTATCAGTGTACTATAGCATTCATCTTCAAATACTTATAATAATGTCTTGTGATTTTATATAGATATTGGAAAAAATGTGGATGTGCTGTCCAGGCTCCAGTTTAGAGTTAATGGGATTTGGGATAGTTACTTAGGAATTGTGAGTTGCCCTCTTAAGGGAATGCATCATGGTAAATGTAGTAAAAGTATCCTGGGAAATATAGTCCATGTCACATGATCAAGTCTGTAATATTGATTGGTCACTATATTGACCCTTGTTGGGTTGGGGAAGGCTCCCTCACTCTTGCCTGAAATCACCATACTATGCCATGCTTCAATCATCATGATTGAACCTCTTTATCTTTCTACACTACAAGACAGATATGCAAAGGATTGGACATTAAGAAGAACTTTGTCACAAATGTGAGTTATGAGGATACCTGATGAACCAATAAAAAAGACTTTGTTATGGATGTTTTGTGGAATTACTCTGTCTGCTTTATAACATCCAGAGAATAATAAGCAGAACAGTGGACACAAAATGGAGTCTTAAGCAACATTATAAAATAGTTTCCATTCTGAGGAGCTGTCATCAAGTGGTTCCATCTGAAATAACCCGAAAAAAGAAGAATAGGGCCGTTTCTAGACTATGTTTCTTATGTTCAAATCTCTTAGGTCATTGAGAAAGATATTATAGCTGAGAGTACAACAAGAAGTAAAAAAGAATCAGCAGAATAACAGTGCCTTTGCTGATCCCCAAACAAAGATCATCCATCAAGCTGACAAGGCAATCTCAGTCCCATATCCCACCCTGAACTCAAGTTTGGAAGAAGATAATCTTCCTTTAGTCTGCCTGCAGTTGAAAAGTGACCTTACTCTCAATCACCCTACCTAACCATCGGAGATTAGATTCTTCAATTGGCACTCTGTAAGAGCCAGAAAGTTTCTTAGGAAAGTGTATAATAACAGTTTCTTGTGGTACACAAGAAAGCATTTCTATTTAAATAAGTCTTTATTTTTTTGAGTAATAATGGAAAGGATTTTACATGGAACATGTAAAAGACTTGTTTTGTCTCATTCCAAAATGCATGGCATAAAATAATGGATTTAAATTACAGGAAGGCAAAATCCAACTGACTGTTAGGAAAAAAAGACGTAAAGTATAAATAAATAATAAAGGAGTCAGGATCCTTTCCAACTAACACATTTTATTTTATAGACTTTTGTGAAATATGGCTCACTCTATCAGATCTGTATCTGTAAAGTATTTTGATTAATGTAGATTTTAAAATGGAAGGAGGAGTGGAAGAAAAAGAAAATAGGTTGATTTTGCAGATGCTGGTTACACATGACCACGATTGAAGTACCTTATCAATTAACAATTGTAATGTATTAAAAACCTGTTGTATTTGTTGAGAGCTTTGGAGATTGGCCTGAAAGTTTTTGATGTATATGTGTTCAGCAATCTTTCACTTTAATGGTGCTTTTATCTTTTTACAGAATGGTCACTTGGAGATCTGCAAAAAAATGAAATAGAAGGCTGAAATGTTTTGATTTCATTTTCTTCTTCTTGTCCATTAAGTCCATTGTAGCATGGATTATTCCATTTGTCTTATGTAGAATCCAGAGAGGCATTGCTGGCAGATGATGACATATATCACTATAAAATTGGAACATTGCTGTAATTGGACCAACAAAATCTATTCAATGCAATTTTGGCTCAGCCTTTTTTGAGAAAAAACAGTAGCTAAAGGGGTAGCTGGGTCTAGTATATTTGATGCTTGACAGAAATGATACTTTGATGTAAAAAAAAAAATCACGTGGGCTTGGTAGAAGATGAAACTTAATATATTATTGTTCAAAGTCTCCAACAACTGCTTTTTCTTTTTTTAAGCCAGAAATGTCATCAAGATTTGCAAAGATCATTAGAAAAGACCAAATACTGTGTTCTATGCTGAGAGGCATACATTGTGTTTTCTCACTTTTGGGGAGCCCATGACTTATTCCAGTAGATAACGAATTGGTCTTTCACATCATGCAGACATATAATGCAGGCTGGAAATAAAAAACAGAGACACATGAAATTCTTTCTCTGTCAACCAACAATGTGTAGTCACAAGTTGCAACTCAACACAAGAACAGTTATTACAGTTCCATACTAAAGAAGTTGAGAGCCAAATTATCGAAATATGCTTTTCTTGCTGTCTGTGCTACTATCTTGGGATGTAGCTATGGTGCTTTGATAACAAATAATGTGCATTTGGAGGGGGGGAGAAAAGCATTTCAGATCCACATCTCCCCCATTTTAATTCCAGAGAATTACCAAATTACTGCTTGCTTTTTTGCTACTTGTAAATTTAAGCAGACAGATCTTAGATAAAGAGAATAAATGGTCCAGGTGGCCTACTACACAAATTTGGAGACCAAATAGTCATCTCAAATTAAAGTTTAACTCAATGGTGTAAAGAGAAGGTAGGTAAGCCTATTCATCAACTATTCCTCGTTCAGTTCAGATAGAAAGCTAAAGCTATTTCCACTTTATACCAATTTTGCACCTGCAAATTATAGAAAATACCAACATTTATTTTCATAAGGCAATTTTCCATAACAAGCATTTGGAATGCAATTATTGTAAACAACACATTTTTGTACACCTTTTCTTTCCCTACGGAATGTGTTTTGAATGAGGAGTTCAAAAACTCTGCATCCAAAAGATGAGTGTGTTCCAGGCTATTCAGAAATGTCCCTATATAATTCAGGCATAATGTATCAGAAGCAGAAAACAGATTTGATGCAGAAAGATGATTAATGGTATGCTGAAATGGTTTCTTGTTTCAAAGGCTATTAAGTAGCTGTTCTTGCTGAATCATTCAGAAAAAGGCTTTCAGACATAATCAAATTAGCTGATTATCTACTCCTTTTGTCTGGATTCATTAATACCAACTGATGCGCAGGGAAAAAATGATTTGAGATCCCTAAGAATTGTAAGCCATTCTAACAAGTTATTATGGAGGAAATCAGTCACAGGCAACAGCAAAGATATCACATATCACAAGACTTTCTCATAAAAATTGGGATTAATGTCAGTAACATTAATTTTAATAATGTTAATAACATTTGCCTTCTGTTTTTTCTAGGGAGGTGACAGAAGGGAGCACAGAAACTTGACAGTTTGGTTTGCAATTTTATAAATTGGCAGTGGAGTCTCTCTGAAATTGAGCTTTTAACTTTCAGGAGACTGAAGCTGCTAATACTTTGACTGATACTAATTTAAGGCAGAATTTTCATTGCTGACTCTCAATGAAACGGAAAGAAACATGGCCCAAGTTGAATAAATATAAGTGAGTTTTTTCCTTTTTGCTGGATCAAAGCCTTTCAACTCCTTCAAAAACAGTAGAAGTAATCAGTGCCCAGATTTAATGGTAGAGAATCTTGAAACTTTCTAGATGATGCACAAAAACAAAACTTATTTTCAGGAGAAAGGTTACGCTTTAGTTGGATTTAACTACACCAAACAGTTAAGAACAAATGCATAGTTTTTAAATGTATATTTTAAACAGCACTGTTATTCTTGCACTGAGCCATATTTAAATGCAAAGAAGTGGACCTACAGAGAATGGTAATAGAAGTCAAGATGGCAGGTGCAGCAGTTCATTTTGGGGTGTGTGTGTGTGAGAGAGAGAGAGAGAGAGAGAGACAGACAGACACACACACACACAGAGGCAGAGACGGTGAGAGAAGAGAGAGAGAGAGAGAGAATATGTGGCTCTTTCTTTCATGAACCTCTATTTTGTCCCAAACCTGTTTTATCATGTCCTCCTCCTTTATCTGTCTGTAGATTTTGTTGGAAATATCGTGTGGTATATGTCCTGTAGATGGAATCACCTAGTCATTCTTACTTGAAAAAAAATGAAATGGAAAATCCCAGAAGACATGTAGGGATCAAGTAAAAAAAATTAAAAGGAGACATTCGTTTTACTCATCAATAATTATAATTAAAAATAGCTTCATTTACTTGTTATCTCTGTAAATAATCTATCTTCAGATTATTTTCCTTCCAGACCTGCCAACCCCTGATAAAGGAAAATCTGGAGACCCATGAAAAAAAATCTGGAGATTCTATAAAAAATAGTGAGATTCACAGTCACGTGAATTACTAACCAATCAGAGCGGGTTATATCCGGTGGTAGAAAAAGCAAAATGGAGGCACCCAGAGTAAAAAGAAATGTGCTGTATGTATATGTGACTGTATGGTAATATCAATATTGCATGATCTGAGAAGTGGCGTCATGTCGTTTGTGTGAGAATCAGATTTATGCATGTATAAGCCGACCCCCAAATTTGGAAAAAAAAAAAAGCGTTTTAAATTTGGCGTGAGATTGAGGAGCCTTGTCGTGAGACCGTGAGATATGACAAAAAATCGTGAGACTCATGGCAGAACCATGAGAGTTGGCAGGGCTGTCCTTCCTTCAGATACCTCTGAAGGAAGATATGAATCCAAAAGCAAATTGAAAAAGCAGAAAAATTGTGATGGACAGCAATATCTGCTAAGCTTAAACCTTATCACTCTATGCTTCAAAATATGAGAAAGGGATAACAGCATCAGCTCTCTTTGACTTCAGACCAACCATTAAGTAAATGAAGTGGAAATCGCAAGGAAAAGTTGCCACATAGTGGAATTTTTTAATCCAATGAAAACTGACGATAGAAAAACAAATCACTTGGTTCTCAAAGAAGGAAATTTCATTAGACTCAGTGAAATAGTAAGTAGGTTTCCATGGCAGAAGCAACTAATAGGAAAAGAAATTCAAGATGAGGGGAGTTACTGAAGAAAAGGATACTTATTGAAGTTCTGAGAATATATAAGAGGACTAGATACAAAGCAAATGTTCAGTTAGATTCTGTAGCACAAAAATCGTACCACTAATGCCAGGAAAGCAAAGGCTCAGAATGAGCTGAGATTGGTGGAGGAGGCTAAGAATAGCAAGAAGGGTTTTCTTAGATGATGATGGTGAATTAAATTTATATGCTGTCTGGCACCCAGTGAGCCTGGTTGGTTGTTCAGGATAAAAGTAAAATAGAATAGCAGTATACCAGCTGCTCAGTTGGTACTGGTACTTTTGGCACTCTGTGGGGATGCTCTAATGCACTCTAATTCTAAGCAGTTTAGTTCTTAAGTGTTTGTTATATGTTTTTAAACACTTATTCAAAACATTATGAAGAAAACTTATTTCTTCAATAAAAGTAAAAAGGGACCAGTAAAATGGCAAGGGGCTAAGCCAATATTTTACAAAGAAAGTTACCTTAGAACAAGCAGAGAACACTAATGAGCTGAGTAAAATAGACATGATCGCAAGTAAATGAATGGAGATAAATTTATTTCATAATATTAGAACAAATAGGGTTCTTTTGTTTGAAATAACACTGTAAAATAAGGATCATATTTTATGTGGTTTGTGGCACAACTCCTCCCTCTTATACATTCTCATCCTCTCTGTACATATTTTTTAGGTTTTAAAACCCTAATATACTGGTTTTGTTTACCCAATTAGCATAAATTATACTTTGGTCTTTAGATTTTGACAGATATTGCTTGCGTTTAATCTATTCACACTGTATATTGATCATGGATTGGAAAGTTAGAATCAAAGAGAAAACCCATTACAAATTGACTTGAGATTAAAAGGAATGAGGAACAAATCATGTCATGAGTTTCACCAGCATCAATAATATAAACTAAGACCTGATCTGTCTTTATTAAATGATTAGTTCTGCCTTTATCCATATAACTCTGATTGACTTTTGTAAATCAAGACTGCAAGGATGTTCCAGACTTACAGAAATACTATGTATATAATATGTCTATGGAGATTATCAGTCATCCAATTCATGGTGCCTCTTTTTCAAGAGGCAACTAGACTTTCTGGTTTTTTTAAAAAAAGATGTTTCGTTTGTCATCCAAGAAGTTAAAGAAGTTTCTTGGATGAGAGGCAAAATGTCTTCAAAGAAAAACCTGAAAGTCCAGTTGCCTCTTGAAAAAGCACCTTTGAGATATGTATATGATACTGTAAATGATTGGGTTGTTAGGGAATCAAGAGAAAAAAATATTTTTTGTAACTTAATAAATGAATGAGTATATTTCATATTCATTGGCAATGAATCAGCTGGAAGCTCACTCCGGTTGAATGCAAATCTGATAATAAGAGCTGTTCTTGCAAACATTCATTAACATTTATAAAACCATAAGTCTTATTCAAGAGTCTGCCCAAACATGGTTACTGAACGTGGGTGAGAGATTGAAGCCACACATAATGGCTTTGCTTTGAAATTGTGTCCAATGCCAACTTTCTTCTTCCAATGTTACAATCTAAGGGGAATATATGAGAAAGAATCTGGCTGATCATCCATATGATCTGTTCCAATCAGTCCATCCTTAACTCTTCTTGGATGAATTTTTACTAATTCTAAATGTTCTAGTTATAGTAGGATAGCTTTATATCCTTTATAATAACTTTCTTCTGCTACTTACTTATGTTTTGCTGAATCAATCAGTTGATCTGAGCAGCCCATAAGCCCTGCAATTGCATTTTCTTGTTTTATTATTTTTTGGTTTTTAATGGTCTTTATCTGAAATAAATATTATTTCCCCTCAATTATTTTCTTTCAAAATAATACAAATGTTATGTTAACACAGACTAATTGGGGAGGGGGCATTTTGTATATCTTAACTACACATCTAGAAAAGCATAGTTGATAGATGAGAGTGATAATTTATAAAAAGCAAGAGCTATTTATCTTAAATTCTGAACCAGACATTGGCAATAGTGGCCTATGTGATAGTTCTGAGAACTGAAATCTATCAAGGACCGTGGTTTCTATTTATAGGCAAACGTCTTATCATTCCTATATCCTTAAAAAGAAAGATGTGAAGATTAATGTCCATTCCAGAAGAGTTAGGACTCAACCTCATTTCCCCTTCACTGCAGCATAAATATGCCCTCATAATCATTTTTATATGACATATACTTATGACAGTGCATTGCTCTTATCCTCCACCCAGAGCAGAGGCTACTTAAATTGTTTCCAGTTAGAAACAGTTGGCTGGAGGAATAATCTATCATCTGTCACTGATTATGTGTTTGAAGGTATAGTCAAAGACTGTCTTCTTCCCAGCTCCTATTGGTCAATTTAGGATGCTATAGACATGCCTCTCCTTTCTAGTTGTCATCACTCCCCTTTTGTCCATTTTGGAGTGCAGGAGAAATTAGATACTGGCTTCTGCAGAAGCATCTGCTTGAACAGTCCCTGAACAGAACTTTCCAAAGTGCTTGCCAAGTTTTATGTAAACTCTTTATATACCCAGCTTATCAGCTTTTTCAAGTGCTAGTCCTCTTCTTTAAGCACACATCTAGATAGACTTATGTTTCCCAGAAGGATGATTTAAATTCAGGAAAGAAAGCTGGTTCAACTAGGTGCATATTATTAGTTCTGTCATCAGTGAGTGTGTTATATATTTTTGCTATTGTTGCAAGCAAGCAATTTCATTTAACTATTTTTTAATTATTATTTATCTATTTGTGAGGATGGCAGCATCATTTTTTACATTGTATTTTGTTTATTCCAAGGTATAATCCCACTGCTAACACTCCTATTCCTTTGTACTCATGGGGGTTCTTGCTTATTATCCTGCTTTATCCACTGTCCTTCTATTTCTGTGATCCATCAACTGGGCTATTTTTGCATATGGGCTTAACTGCTCACAGGTTGCAAGTTCAGATTAGTTCTGCACTCCAACTCCTAAACCAGGCAACTTGGCAGACAACTTATCTCACCACTGATAACACCGACCTAAACATGTCTCCTCCACCAGATATCAAAGAGCAAAACTGATAGTTGTTTTTTGTAAGTAGGTACAAAGAAGGTAATATTTGTTGAATGGGAGAAAATGTCAAGAGAAAGCCTCCAATACTTTTCTAAACTTATTCTGCATTAAAACCATAAGATCAGTCCTATTAATGACCTCATTACTGAAATAGACTAGAGCTCTGCCATTAAAATAACAACTTTTATGCAAGGTTTATTTTTTTCAAGTACAAGGACCGGTGGAGAGCATTAATAGTCTGGCTGTTCCCCCAGAATGAATTCAAGGAGAAGAATGGCATGGTGTCAACCAAACCAGTGTTCTGGTGAAATTTTCAAAAATTTTGTTTTTACTTTATATTGAAATGGTATAGAAATAATACATTGGTGTAGAGTATATTGACTGGTTTTCCCAGACGTTCTAGAAATGAGTAATTTTTGTGGCAATTGTTGAATAAAGCAGGAACATTTGCAACCAGTTGTTTAAAATTAGAAATAATGTGAGTCATTAAAGCGTCAATTTTATTTTCTTTCTCCATGGAATGTGGATAAAAATAAGACATCCAGTAATAAAGTCATCCAGTGAGCATTCCCGAGCTTAAATTGGACAAGCCCTTTTTTTAGGTTAAACTTTATGACTCATTAAATATTATGGGTAGCATGATCATCTGTGTGGGTTTTATTTTTTCTTTTATTTTTTTTTAACCCATTAGACATCGGCTGGCCCACTTTATGGGGTATTCGCTATGAACTGAGACATTCATTTTCAGAGGTTTATGTTGTTCTATAAACATTATTTTGAAATCTGTGAATAGAGATAGTTCTGCTGGCAGTTTCTTCCTGTTTTCTGGAATATGATTACATAATGGTAATTACGCTGGCAGGGTTTTTTTTTTTTTTTTGAGAGAGAAAGAGTTTTGCCTTGATTCAATTTATGTTCTTCACAAGAATGCCCTGCATAGTGCAATCATGTGCATACCAACTCGAATTCTCAGGTAAATTTTTATTGAATTGTGGTCTTGATGCATCAGCATACTGTTTTCTTGTGTCTAATAGATTCCTGCTTCCAAAGGTCAAATAAAGGTCATGCTCTTGACCCAAGATTCCATTTTTTATTATTTATTTGATTTGTCAATCGCATACAAGATAATAGGTATAAGTATAAACATGAGTAAGAATACAGGAAATAGGTATGAATAATTGGGGAGAATAGGACAGGGAAGGTGGGCATGATAGTGCACTTATGCACGCCCCTTACAGATTTCTTAGGAATGGGGTGAGGTCAATAGTGGTTAGTTTGAGGTTAAAGGAGTGAGGATTAGAGGATGTAACAACAGAGTCAGATAGTGCATTCCAGGCATTGACCACTCTGTTGCCGAAGTCATACTTTCTGCAATCGAATTTGAAGCAGTTTACACTGAGTTTGAATCTGTTGTGTGCTCTTGTGTTATTGTGGTGGAAGCTGAAATAGTCATTGACTGGTAGGACATTGTAGCGGATAATTTTGTGTGCTACGCTGAAGTCTAACTGTAGGTGGTGTAGTTCAAGGTTGTCCAAGCCCCAAATCTCAAGCCTGGTGATCTATAAGAAGAGGACACAGGAGACTTCTGACATTTAGGATAGAAGATTTATGTGTTCAAAATGAAAATAAGATTTCATCACTTCCTCTGCCCCATAAGAAAGGGATTCTAAGAAAATCACTAGTACCTTGAAAATTTTCAGCAGAGAGCAATACATGTTTCAGATCCAGCTACCACTCAGTAGAGTTCCTAGTCTATATGCAAAACTCATTTGCCTCCTTTCTTGAATAATCAGGACAAGAAAGATGAACTATGTTGCCTATTTTGTTTTTTTAGCTTATCCTAGTTCCCACTGAAACACTGAGGGTGAAGAAATTGCCTGTCTTAAGAAGTATTGTTTCAGAGACTCTCACTGATACTTCTGTTAACAGAAAAGTTAGAAAGAAGAATGACAAAGCTGAAATTATTCTGTGAGATGATGTAGACCACACAGGAAGCAACAAAATTATGTACCCATTTTGTGGAGTGCAATAAAACTTCTATATACATTTGTATCACAGACTTAAAAACTGTAGTACTGTTAGTTTTATTTGTGAAAACTACTGGAGAAATGCATGCTGTTTATATTAGCAGAGGAAAAAGAAAACAGTGTCTTTATATTGGTACTCTGAACTGAGAGGTTATGATTTGATAATCTTACCCAATAAAATTGGATTTTGAAATTTTTTAGCTTCAAAGTTCGAACAAGAAAGTATGGGAAAAAAGGCATTCCACTATATTTTTGTTTGCTCTAAGGCACAGAGCAGGAAAAATGTGCCCCTAAATTTAGATACTAGACTTAGACATTAGTCCATGGGTATTACACTTAAATCTGCAGTGTTTGTTCTTTTTTGGGTGATGATGATATATTTCAGTTTCAGTTGTCTTTTCCTCACAAGAAATAGGGTGCTCCACATTAGAGAGAAAAATGTTTGTTAAGAATTACCTTATACATTTCAGAAGAAGCTTTACTTCAGTTGGAATGTCATCTCCTTTGCTTAAAAATAAAGAACAATTGCATTTCACTGTTTCATGCAGCTACCTGAAATAATCATTTCTTCACCTACACTTTCTATTCAAGGTGTCAGCAGTCTTCTATTCCCAAATGTCAAAATATTTTTTCTCTACTCAGGTCAGTGTATCTGACAGGTAATTCTTTTTCTTCTTGTGGATGACATTCACAAACAAATTGAAAATTGCTCATAGCACTATAAATACAGGAAATAATTTCAGAGAAAAATGATGTGGATAATCAAGAGAAAATTGAAAAAGGGAAAAGAGAGAAGACACATAAAATTATGGGAAGCCAATGGAGAAGACTGATGAAAGGTATCTTTTGCGGCATGGTGAACAAATTTAGAAAGCAAGCTTAGAAAATATAACATCCAGAGGTCTGGATTCCAAAACCTCTTCATGAAGTTATATATATAAATAGAATAGAATAGAATAGAATAGAATAGAATAGAATAGAATAGGTCAGGATGTACCACCGGCATTTTGCCCAATTCTTTTGTTCTATTTAATGGTAGGAGCATCCTAAAAACAATGCTTGAGGGATATTCACACTGGGTCTTCTAGGATCTTCTCAAGTGAGAATCAAGAATGACACTTGCCATTGTTCAGGATATGGCCCTGTGGAATTCTTCTCTATGCTTAAAGTAGGGACTGAGGCTAGTAATTGCTGATTTCATCTCCCTGATACAAGAGAGAAACGTCTTGCTGCCACTACCCTAACTTGTCATATGATAAAAGAGAGTATTAGAAATAAAAAGGCCTTTGTCAGGTTTCCAAGTGATAAAATCCATTTAAAAATAAAAGAACAAAGTCCAAGACAATTTCTTTTATTTAGGAAAGCATCAAATTGGCAAAGTCCATGGTAATTCTGGATCTGACACAACCTGGAATGACCCCACAATATTAGAAGTTAGAAACAACTCCCCAAAAGTCACATTCTCCAATAGAAATAATTCAATGTTGCTTGATGTAATAAATCTCCACCTCAAGGAGCCGAAGCACGGACAGCTCATTTTCCCATGGGAAGAAGAATCACCTAGCCAAAACAACTCTCTATCTCCACTCCTCCCCCACTTAGGAATGTGGCAACCCTAACCCTAACTCTTCCCCCCATGACTGCCACAGAGAAAGTGAGAAAAAGAGTAAGCCTAACTAAAATGGCTACACATATGTCAATTTCGGGCTTGACAACCTTTTCTTTTTTACTACTGCAAAAGATAGGAAAAGACAAAACTAACCATTGTTGTCTTTTTAAAATTCTTTTTTTTTACTGCAGAGTTGCACAACCTGAAAACCCCAAGACATCCTTGAATTACCAAATATGGTTCCCAATATGTAATTTTTAATGGAAGAAAAGGGAAAATGCATGACTGGAGACTAATAGTATTAGTGCCATTAAAGTTTAATTTAATTTAAATATAAATCAAATCAAAGTTAATCTTAATCTTGGTCCCACTCATTAATTTTTATAATGAATGGCATCACAGAGGCCATGAAAACCAAGTGCAGCCTTCAGCCTGAAAAAGTTATGCAGCTCTTCTTTATTGTAAATAATGAAGTGTGCAACTTAGTTTTGAAAAATGAAAGCAATTAAGAATTGGATGTGAGTAACACAAGACTGAACATGAGAATGTATCAAAATGGGGTGGCTTTGCAGAAACAGGACTATGAGAAAAGAGCCAGTCACAAAATGGGATCACTGGGGACAACAATTTGAAAAATATGAACAGCTGCCTTGTATCTCATTACATATTTGGATGAGAGCCATGAACATGTTGAGCTCTTTTTATCCATGAAGAACAACACACACCAACATTTTTGAAGGCTTCCATTTTACTATTGAGAAAACTGGTAACCTGTTTTCTCATAAACCAACCCCAAGAGGTTAAACAAAAAACTTTCTGTGCTTGCTTCTGTAAAATAAGTCAGGAACTAATTTCTGGAGTAAATAATATGTGGAAAGACAGGGGAACAGGAATTATATCCAGAAATTCCCTTAGTAATAATTCATGGAATCCATACATGTGAGTGATACCCAGATAAATAAATACAACAGTAATAGAAGAAGATGAGAGATTTAAGATCAAGATTTATGCAATTTTTTTGCCTAAAGATGGACAATGACCCATGTATTTTGGAAGACAATTTCTGTTTAATTGTAAAGCTACATCCACAAAATCTTGCAAGTCTGAATATACAAGTCTCCCACCCTCACTTTTACCATCCAAGAACTTATGGAGGATAACTTCTGAGCCTCTTGTTCCATCCATTATGTGACTGCAGACTGTGCTGCCTCTTATCTGACCATTCCCTAGGCAGCATCTCTTCTCCTTGTCCTCCTTGATCTTTCCCAAATATCATTATAATTTAATCCTTTTTCTCAAAAAAGGTTTAAGATAAATTTCAGGAATGTTGCTTCATCTTGTAAGTCTAACTTTCAAATAAAAGGGCCTTTAACAAGAAATATTATGGTTGGATTCTATCTGATTAGATTAAATTGTAACACAAAATTATCTGTCTAAATTTACAGTAAGTGAAGCTTACAATTCTATTCAGGCACATAGTGGAAAATTATAATCAATTTGCCACAAGCATAGATGTACTCTTTTCCATGTGCAATAACAGACTTTTGAAAGAGATGCTCTTTTTTAATGAATTCTTTCCAGTGATGTCCTTGAGGTGCAGGTTATTTAGGAGAGGATGCAAGACAATTCTTTTCTAGTCTTGGTCTGGACAGCTGCTTAAGAAAAATAAAGTGATCTAAAGTCAACAGAGTGACTTATTTTCTATAAATTTATACTCACTGTGTTTTTTTTAAAGATATTGATGGTCATTGATGGAAAATCTGTTAAATACCAACAGTTAAATACCAACAGTTAAATACCAACACCTAGCAGTTGCTGCTAGCATAGCCAGCAGTAAAAAAGAAAAAAGAAAGTTGTCAAAATATGTGGGAAATTATGCATTAATCATTATCCATGAATATTTTTCTGGATCCAAAGCCTCACAAGATGCTACCGAATAATCATTAGATAGTAACTAAGAGATGCAGAAAACTCTATTTGGGACTATTTAGTGGTTATCTAGATTTTCCCAGCCTGGATCTCATAGTTCTAATTATATTGCTGATGTATTCTTAGTTCTGATTATATAAGCTGATGTAATAGCTACTCAAATATTATCCATAATATATTTATTTAAGCAATAATCCCATTCATGTTTACTTAGTTAAGCACCTACACGATGACAATGTTTATAAACTTGTTTTATGTCAAGTGTTACATGGTAAAATAACATCTTTGAGGCCACAATAGTTAGTGATGCTGTTTGATGCCTTAGGCAGAGGGGAGGAAGTCTAACATTTCTGAACCTTTTAGTTTTGTATGTTAAGTTAAATATATTTGTAAAATCTTTCAAAAAAAGAAATTGAGAAACTCTCTGTGGATCCAGAAATGGAACTGCAGGTCTGTAGGATATGACCCTGAGTTTTAATGGCTACAAGTTAAAGTCAATTTATGTCACATATTATTTTGAAAAATGCACTGGATTTGTCTTAGAACTTTATTGAACTGTGTACTAACTGTGGAAACTAACAAGAGAAAGAATCTTTATAATTTTACTATTAGAAAAAAAAATATTACAATTAGAATGAAAAAAACCTTATATCTACATCAACTAGTCAATAGTTGAAAGAATTTATTTTGAGTCACTGACTGAATAAGCATTCCAGTGCTGACAGCCTTTACTGAAAAATAATTTAAAAATTAAATCTACTTATATTGCACTATATATATTTCTTATTTTTCTTTATAGTTATGTCATAATATTTAATATAATATTTATCATAATATAATATTTGTCTTCTAAAGTTATATTAACAGATTAAATGTTATATATTTTTATTTCTTCAAATAATCATTATTTTAAAATGTCCCCAGAGGTTTAACACATCTACTTTAAGAAATAAATGGGGAGTGGGCTGAGGTCAAAACTATGCAGCCCCAGATAAACTTTTAGCAAAATTCCAGAGGCAACACAAATGACCCTATTCAGCACAATTGGCTATTTCTGCAAAGCCAGCAAAACTTATTTCCCAGTCAACATATATAGGATTAATGCCATAATACTCTCTAACTATCACAGTACTTTGCATGTGTGAGTATCTGTATGTGTGTGTTTGTGTGTGTGAGTCATCTATTTATTTAACACCTTTCTATATCATTGTTTAGTTGCAAAGTAGCTTAAAAAGACATGGTAATGTGGCCTTCTTTATCCTGAAACTTGGAATCAAAAAGGCATTCTGAAAGCAATCAAGTGCGTAGATAAACCACGAATCATACTCTTCATTTTAAATTATGCTTTTCACCAGAAAATGAATGTATAAACCTAGACAGGATTATTTGAGGCTGCAGATTGTAATGCATAACTGAAATTGATGATTCATCTCGTCTCAGGTAAATGCTCTGGTGATCTTCAATTGTTCAAAATGACAGTTTTGTTACTACCTGAATGCAATTATAGTCATTGTCTCAGTCTCTGTACTGCAGTGAACTAATGAAGGGTAATGGGCCTTTTTGTGATTGAATACCATTTGATGAAGTCACTCCCATTAACTCCATTTTGAAAATAGAGGATATTCAGAGAAAAAGAAAGGGATAATAACTGATGAAATACAATATATTGGGCATGTCTGTCTGCCCATCCATATCTAAGAATACAAAAGAAGGAGGAAAATAAGCAAGGCTTCAAATGCTCAGTTAATTGCTGTTGTCACTGTATGTTTACAAGAGGAATTGCTAAAAATAGCCAGAGATACATACTGAATCATATTTCTTCAGATCTTATTCCCCAACACACATACACACACACACACACACACACACACACACACACACACACTGCAGTTAGTTGACTTTTGGAGGCCAGTCTCCAATTTTTCTTCACAAGCAAAACATTTGCGGGAAGACAACCATGTCTGGTAGAATTGGAATTTTCCAATTTCTTTTTACTGAGTGAGCAACTCCAGATCTTCGTATGTATCACATCCTGTTATATATGGGCACAGGGAGAAATGGAGAAAAATAAATTCTCTTCTTTCTTTTTCCACAACTGGATTGTAAATTCAGGATTCCAAGCATTCTATTCGAATTCTCCTTGTGCATTTTCTTTCTTCCTGACAGATCCAAACAGTCAGGATTCCATTTTCACTGAATCTACATAGTTCTTCTTCAGCAATTCCTGCCCAAGTTTTGTTTTCTCTTGGGCCTTATCAAATTTTACTTAGGCACAACTTCTTCAATGAGACAACTTGGGAATCATGAGTTCTAGTTCTGCCTTAAGCACAAAGCCAGATGGATGACCATGGGCTAGTCGGCTTCTCTCAGACCTAGGAAGCAGGCAATAGCAGACCACTTCTAAAAAATTGCCAAGAAAACTACAGGATATGTCCAGACAGTCACCATGACTGACCTGGACATGCACACAATCACAGATACAGACACAAAGAGAGAGAGAGAGAAAGAGAGGGAAAGGAGAGGGAGAGGGGGAAGGAGAGGGAGGGAGGGTGGGAGAGAGATAGAGATTCCTCTTGTGGTAAAATAAGTGGCCAATAAATGTAATAAATTTAAAAAAAATGAAATTTGATTCCTGGAGGCTTCATGGATTCTTGGGCATGTCCATATAGTTTCCTTTGCAATAATACAGCATACTTTTTTTTTCTTGGAATGTCTTTTCACTCTCCATTCTCACTCTGGATTCCCCAGTGATTTCTGATCCCATTATAAACTTTAGCTTTTTGGTATCTCCTAAAGTCACTGTAGCATTTACAGCATTTATAATCCTCTTCTCCCCAACAAACAATAGGTATTGTTCTGACTGACTGAAACTATTTGGACTATATAACTAATAGCAGTTCAAGAATAAACATGCTCTCTTCTAGAGCAATGAATAAATGAATGTATCCATGTGCATGTTTGCACTCACAATTTTCCTTGGTGAGAGGTAAAATTCCCTCTGGTACCTTCTTTTAAGGAAATGTCAAGGCAGCAGTATGGAAAATATAATTAAGTAAATGAACCTTACAGTTGACTAATGCAATGCAATCTTTTCCCTCCCTGCCCCCCCACCAAATTTTCTATTTTCTGACTAGATATTGGTAGAGCAATTAAATTCATCTTAATTCAGATGTCCCAAAGGTACTTTTCAGGGGGCAACTGGACTTTCCCAAGTGTCCAGTTGCCTCCTGACAAAGCACCTTTGAGACAACCATGACCTGGATGACTGAGAATCTCTACGGACTTTGAGTTCAGATGAAGCTTCGGTAAAGTAGGAATTAATCTTATGTTGACATTGGATGTCACAGTGTCTGCAACATCCCTAAATGGAAACCATACAACATCAGTGATGGCTGAAATTTTTCAAAGTGCCAAATCACCTGAAAGTTTAGTATCCTTATACATCTCATGAAAAATCAAAAAGTGCAAACATCAAAAACTTAATCATCTTGAAATATGTCAACCATTTAGGTGTGCATATGTATTTTCTCATAACTTACTTATCTGCCGCCGTGCTATTGCATGTAATTGTACAATAATGCCTACTTTATAAAAAGGCTTCATAAAACATAATGCCTTACTTTATAAAAAGGCTTATGCACTCTGCTGGCTGCAGAGAAGATGTAAACCAATTAGATTGTTGTTCATTGTTCTGTATCCTATACAGATGCAGATAGATAAACTCCACAAAACATCCATAACAAAGTACTTTTATTGGTTCATCAGGTATCCTCATAACTCACATTTGTGTCAAAGTTCTTCTTTAATGACCAATCCTTTGCATATCTGTCTTGTAGGTAAAAAGATGATGAAGCCTCAGTCCCATGAGGATTGAAGCAGCTGCATGATATTAATCTTTCTATCCCATAGTCATAGAGGTAGGGGGTTGAGCTGCTACCACAAGGCTGTGTTTGGGCAAGAGTGAGGAAAACCTCCCCCAACCCCTCAAGGGTCAATTTAGTGACCAATCTGGATTACAGAGGTGATCATGTCATATGGATGACATTTTCCAGGATATCTTAACTTCATTTACCATGATACCATTCCCTTAAGGGGACAGCCACAATTGCTACCTAACTATCCAATTCCCATACACTGGTTGGACAGCACACTTCCCACCTCGAATTGTAAATTCCATTATTAAAAGAAGAAAAAAAAATTAACTATAAACCAAGATAAGCAGTAGACAATATTAACTGAATAGCATATAACTATATAACTAAGAGAAACAGTAAACATTAATAAAACATCAAACAAAGTGAGGCATGCAAAGCTTGAGGTTCAATCTTCAAGTTCGGCCTCTTGGTGCAAGTTTGCTGGTCACCTCTGGCAGCCTTTTAGGATGTACAGGTACACTTGGTGGCAAAGGTGAAAGTCTGGTGGTCACTTCTGGTGGCCTTTTAGGGTTGACAGGTACTCTTGGTACCAATCATGAAAGTCTGTAGGTTGCTTCTGGTGGCCTTTTAGGAATGGAATGGTACTCTTGCTTCCACGGTACCAACGGGCATTGGGAAGGTGTTGGAAAGGGTGTTGTGCAGGCATATGCCCATATAGACCATCTTAGTGGACGTCTGGTGGTTGCTGGAAGGGTGTCCTAGCGAAAGTGTACTGATTGTTGGCAGCCTTTTAGACTGGAACAGCATTCTTGTTTTCAATGGTGCTAAAGAGCATCGGAAGGCTGTTGGAGTGGATGTTGCTAAGGCATTTGCCTGAGTTGGAGCCTGCATCTGATCATCACTGACAATTCCTATGATCCCCATCCTAGTGGACATTTGATGGCCACTGGGCCATTTACAGGGCCTCCGACTGACTCGGAGAAGAGAAAGGCACGTGGGGAATTATTTCCCAGCAACAGTAGGATCTCAGCCTCCGGATCTAGAGCGGGGAAGTGATGATCCAGGTGCTGTAGGTGAGGCATGCTACTTATGACCTCAGGTGCTGTGATCTGACTGCAGTCATTTGATATCCCATTGCATTCAAATATGTGTAGTAGTGGGAACTGGGAACTTCCATCCAATGACTCTATGCAGAATCCAGTCGCTCTCCTCCCTGCCGTGCTTCTTGGTCCATGGCACGTTGATACAGTGAAGGGAAGTTTGTCCTGTTGCACCTCAAAGAGGTCAAAGAATGAGGGTCTGGCCAGGGTGCAGGTGCTTTCAGTGTCTATCTGCACGTACATTTTCACTGCATCTTCAGGGTGTCCTTCAGGGTACACTTTGGCGAAACAGATGGGAAGACATGAACGAGGGCATGGTGAGTCAGCACACAGCGCTGTGCAGTTGACACTCATCCTTGGTTTGATTACAGTTTGGTAGTCTGCCAAGGAACCCTGTGTGCATCTGTGTTATGTTGAGGCTCCTTGTCCAAAGGAGGGCTACGAGATATCTGCAGTGGCTGCTCGGAGTCTGGATGCAGCGCGGTCGGGTGCTGGTCACTACTGCATAAGTCACATTGCACTTTGGCTTCACAGCACTTGTAGCAGTATTGGTACTCCCTTAGCAACTCTTTTTGTTGGATGAGTGATTTCGCTGCAAACCCAGTGCAGCTGTACAGTGAGTGACGAGTGTGGTGCATAGGACAAAACTATATTCTCCTTGTATTCAGAGATCTAAATCGGGTTGTATCTGATGAGTTATCTCCCCAGCTGTGTGTGGATGAGGAGTCGATCTCGGTGTTATGTGTGGATGTTTGGTGATGATCTGTAGAGATGTACAGTAGAGGTTGGAGAGGTTCAGAGTTGTGGTAGCGGTGTCTGTTAGGTTGGTAAACTCTGCTTCTGAGGCAAAGGTTTCTGAAGCTGTCGCAGGACTCTGTTTGACGGAAGACAAATTCTTGGAGAAAGGTAAAGGGTGAGTCTCATCTGCGGTTTGCAGCCAGAAAGGGGTTGGACAAAACAATCCATTGTTCTAATATTTCTTTCAGTAGTTTGGTGATGATTGCTTCTTGTGTTATGAAGAGATCAAGGGAAGCCAGTCCTGGTAAGTCAGAACATTCTTTGGCTGTTCACAGCTCTGTAAGGATGTTGGAAGAGTCCTCTAGTTTTTGGGTTTCGTGGATGGTGATACATGGGCAACTGTAAAGTTGTTCTAGGAGTGATTATTCCATCAATGTGTCTTCACCATATTTCCAGTTCAAAGCAAGTCACGCTCATTTTAGAGTGTTGTCTGGTCGTTAAGTAAGCCTGTGTAAATGTATTTCACCATGTAGCTAGACCATGGTCCTAGCCATGTCAACAGAAATTTAAGTTCTTCACCGGGAAGCAGCTGTTCACTTTGGGTGGTACTCATGAAAATAGACTTCCATAGTAGGTATTCTCTGCCTGGCTTGTCATTGAATTTGTACACACCACTGGCTGCTAAGTCTAACCTTCCACACCTTAGTGACGGTTCTCTGTTACTTCTCTGTGAGGGCAAGTCATCTTTGTATGACATTATCGTAGGCATTGCATTCTGGCTCAGGGGCATGTGTTGTGGATGGTACATGGTTCACCAGAGAGTATTTTATGAGGAATGTATCTTCCCCCACATATGTAGGTAGTACCTTTTGAAGTTGGGTGTAGGTTCCATACTGTGCATCAGAGTCATTTAGCGGTTGTGGTGAGAACTCTTTAGCCTGAGGATTGTGTATGGCAATTGTGATTGGTTGCATGTCAACTTGTTGAGAAGTTATTGTGAGCACTAGTGGCCTAATTTGCTCACCTGGAAGGCCATGAGATGTTGGAGTAGGGATGCTAGTGTTGGGAAGAGAATCTTGGACCTTAGTACATACATCAGTTGGGGAAGGTTTGCTGTAGGTGGGAAGTGAATCTCGTACTTTCATACAACTTCAGTTGCATAACTGACGTGTAGAGTCTGTGGCTGAGATTCATCCCTGTGCTTCCTTGGTTGTGGAAGACTGCTAGGCAACTGAGGCAGTTCCAGCTGCTCATTTTGTAGCGAGTGTTGCTCGTCCATGTAGGCCTTGACCCATGTATGTGGGCTCTCTTCTCCCAACTCTTTGAAGTTGAATTGGAGGGAAGTGTTTTGTCTGCTATCTTCTGCCATGCTGCAGCACGTGCTGTCTTTGCCATTCAGCCAATTCCAATTTGACCTGTGCTTTGGCCATTTCCACCTGTTGTCTGGCCTGGGCTTCAACTATTTGAGCCAGTTGACTGGCTTGGGCTTTGGCCTGTTGAGCTGCCACTTCAGCCTGTTGAGCCATTATTTAAGCCTGTTGAGCTGCTATTTCCGCCTTTTGCCGTGTTACCTCCTCTGTGGTCCATAGCTCTGTGTCTGCTACTGCAGCTTCTACTTCAGCTTCTGCAGCCCATTAGGCTTAACTTGCTGCTTTGGAGGCCTTAGATGTGCCGCAACAACAAGGATGCTCTGGAAGGATGGTGAGAGCTGGCAGCAGAGAATTGGCGTGAGACACTGGAACCTGCTTGCAATCTAGCCAGCTTGGGATGGAGGGAGGAAGGATTCTTAGAATGGTGGGAAAAAGACACATATGATTGAGGAGCCATGTCAGATGTGGCCTGCTCCCTTGATGCTACTTCCTGCCGATGCATGGTGTGGAGCGCTGCCTGGAGGGCTGTTTTGCTTTCCTTGACACAGTCTTCATGTTCCTTGTGAAACTCCTCAAAGTATTGGATGTGTGTTAGGAGTTTGGTGTCATCCAGTCTTGACTGGATGGACTTGAGGTTGTCTTCACTGCATCTCCACTGTGCAAGAAGGGCCTCTAGATCAAGTAGCAATGTGCAGAGTTTCTTGGGTGGCAGCTTGTGTTTTGGGACATCACAGATCTTCTTAAGCTCCGCCAATGAGTCTCGTAGTGGTGATATTGCTTCTCCCAATTGTTCCTCAAGTGTTCTTCCATGGGTTTGGTAAGCTTCTTACTCTTTCTGAGGTCTTAGGCTTTGGGAGGTATCACAACTTCCATAGAGATTTGGACATCTGAAACTGGGTTTCAGGAACCAGGCTTCACGCTTACATCAAGGGTAGGTGGAAGATTCAAATCCTCTGGTACTGCAGGTACATCCATCATGGCTGAAGTAGTTGCCATGTTTCAAATTGGTAAAAGGTGATTTTGAAAACAATTAGTGATTTTCCATGCATTCCCTTTTTTTGTACTAGGGTGCGCTGCAAGCTGGTAGCAGAAAGTAGAATTGCTGCTGAATTTAATACTTGAGCATGTAGGTGGTGCTTCAGAGTCTGGGCGAAGCTAGCACAGTACACAGTATGGCTGTTTCTAGGGTGTGTTGTGAGCTTGCAACACAAGGGGGCACTAGAGGTTGCATTGCGAAGTCTGAATACTCGAGGCTAAACACAGAAATATGCGTATTGAACTCTGAAGACTTGGAAGGCTAAATGCAGAAATATGCCTGTTAGTGTTGCTTGTTCCACAAGGTGGAAGTAGAGGGTTTGGAAGACCTGTTGCCATGCCCATGTTAGGCTGCAGTTAATCTTGGAACCTTGAATTAAATTGATTAAATTGTGTACAATAGTTTCAAAAAGGGATTGTCATTGGATAAACACTCTGGTCAAATTTGAGAACCTGTGTAAAAAAAACAAACTCTGGGAAATTTCTCCTTGAGCCCCAGATGTAGCTTTGGGCTTCTTGCTGAGGTCTGTTAGGTTGCAGTTAATCTTGGAATATTTGAATTAAATTGATTAAACTGTCCACAATAATTGCAAAAAGGGTCTCAAAAAGTTTATCCTCATTGGATAAACACTGGTGAATCTTGAGAGACTTTGTAAAAAACATCATATAAGAAAAAAAAGTCTTCTTTTTGAAGATGGTGCTGGAGTCTAGCAGTTGAATGGCAATTGAAAATGCTGGAAAGAAAGGTGAATACACAGCTACGATGCTTTACCATAGTTGCTTTCAGATTGCTACTAATTTTGTTAAAGGAAAAATCTTTATTGACTTCAGCAGAATAGCAAAAGACAAGATGCTGACTTTGTTTAAATCATTGCTAGATTAACTGTCTCTCTTTGGGGGAGAAAGGAATTTGCTCTGGAGACGGGTCTGGCCAGAAGAATTTTTATAATCCTGGCCTCTTTATTGCTTTTCCCTCCTTCCAGATGAGAAGAAGAAGATCAGCCTTTGTTTTACCGACAAGCATACAGGCATGATTTCTCAGAGTCTCTCACTGCATCTGTAGAAGGTTTAAAGACAGAGGTTTGGTTTTCTTTTGACATCTGGGAAATATCTGATTCTCCTTGTTATGCAAATGGAGTCATTGAGATAGCAGGAAGACAAATTGAGCAGAGATGAGGGGTGGGGTGGGTTACTGGTTTTCAACTCTGTGGTTAGAAAGTTATCTTTGTTTCTAGCATGTGGGGGAATTCCAGCCCCTCCCACCATCCAAACAGCATGTAAAGAATTCCAAAGTGCGCCCCCCCCTCTCTTTCACACACATACATACACACACACACACACACAGTTGAGCAATGCAGGCTTAGATTAACATTGCATATTTACTCCTTGCTTCAAAATTACTTTGTTTATCACAAATCCAAATTAACTGTCTTTATACTGATGGGCTTCAGGACTTTAAATCAATCATCATCTTTTTACTGTTCTGTATCCTGTACAGATGCAAATAGATAAACTCAACAAAACATCCATAACAAAGTACTTTTATTGGTTCATCAGGTATCCTCATAACTCACATTTGAGTTTGTGATGAAGTTCTTCTTTAAGGCCCAGTCCCACTGCACTTATGGATGCAAAGAGGATGTAAAACGTTAAAAAAAGCTTGCCATCCATTGGAAAACGCTTATACATCCGTAGCGTACTCATTGCATACGTGTTTCATACACTCTATCTGTCGAGTATGCATCCACTGAGATTTCATCCATGCAAGAACTTTTGAGCTGCACAAAACTTTGTGAAAGGATGAACTTTCCGCCACGTACGATGTACATCTGCGACATATACAGTCAACAAACATTCTATGTCCTCCAGCCCAGGCGATGTCACAGCCCTTCCACGGCTTTCAACAGCCCCTCACCTACCAAGGCTACGACTACCAGGACTTCCCACACAGAAAGCAGAACTTCCCAGTCCAAGCCCAGGTTCATCGCATGCCACGGACACCAGTTGTAGACCAGACAGCCCCACTACACTCCCCTTCCTCCACCCCACGGCCAAGCCCATCAACGGACAATCTGTCATCCAGATTGGGCAGTCCTGTCGGCATCTGTGATGCAGCTGCTCATGCGCTATGCATCCGCCCCTCCGCTATGCATCCGCTTCGAAATTCTCCCCGGAATCCCTTCGGATGTGTCATTCACTTCCATCCACTGTCATCCGCTAGGCTTCCTATGAACATCCGTTTAACATCCCCGCTACATACTACCCATGTCCGTTCTTTTCCGTACTTTTTATGCAAATTTTCACCACTTTTTGGAGCGGTGACAATGGATGGAGCCACCCCTGAAATTTTGCTTGTCCGCTGTGTCCTTTATGCATACGTTTTGCGTCCGTCGGCCAGTGGGACCAGGCCTTTAATGAGCAATCCTTTGCATATCTGTCTTGTGGGTAAAAAGATGATAAAGACTTAACCCCATGAGGATTGAAGCAGCTTCATTATATTAATCTTTCTATCCCATAGTCGTAGAGATAGGGGGTTGAGCTGCTACCACAAGGCTGTGTTCCCCCAACCCCTCATGGATCAATTTAGTGACCAATCAGGATTACAGAGGTGGTCATGTCATATGGATGACATTTCCCAGGATATCTTAACTTCATTTACCATGATACCATTCCCTTAAGTGGACAGCTCACAATTGCAACCTAACTATACAATTCCCATACACTGGCTGGATAGCACATTCATGCTGATAGAAGGAAAGCAGTTTAAGCTTACACCCCACTCTGCCTTTCCTTCACTTTGCCAGACAAATTATACTCGCCAGGGAGGGGTCAGTTTTTGCTACTAGATCCTATTGCTGAGTAACTGTCTAAATATTCTACACTCTCCCTGAAGCTAAAAGAGTCATGCTAATATAGGATTTCTGTTGCTATAGAAAAACATTTCTTTTTCCTTCACTGATATGCATATCAAAGTAAAAAAGGACATAAATCAAGCTTCTTACATTCTTGCATTGGGAACACAATTCCCAGTGGTAGAATACCCTGATTTAAAAGAAAGCAGGACTTTATCTATGCACTATGATAGAACCATTATAGAATTTTATCTGAATTTTTAACTGAGTGAGTCTTATTTATTGTATTAGCATTTAATGTTTTATATGTTATTTTAATTATATATGTAAGGCCCCTAGAGTCACTCCAGCAAGATGGGTGGTATGGAAGTAACTAATTAACTAACTAATTAACTAACTAAATAACTGAACAAACAAATGCAGAAAAAGTAAATATGTAAAATCTTGTATCTGATTGTTTATAATCTTGCATTAGTGAAACAGTGTATCTATCACATGGCAACAATTTGTGAACCAAAGTAGCTCAAATGGGGTGACTTAAGCCTAGGTCACACTGGCCGACGGATGCAAAATGTATGTAAAAAGGACACAGCGGACGAGCAAAATTTCCATATTCCACTCTCAAAAGTGTTGTTCCCCAAATTTGGATAAACAGAACAGAAAAGAACGGAAAGGAAAGAATGGACAGCAGGGTAGTATGTATGTGGGGATGTTAAGCAGGATGTTCGTAGGAAAGCGCCTAGCGGATGACAGGCAGTTGGAAGCGGATAACTACATCCAAAGGCTCTCGGAGGGAGAACAGCTGGAAAACAGTGGACGCGGAGCAGAGAGTAGCGGATGCATAGCGGATCTACGCAAGAATGCATCACGGTGCCTAAAAGAATGCATGATGGATGCGTGAGCAGATGCAAAACGTTCACTGCGCATGTGGGGAGGATGAATTGCGGGAAGCTCCGCAGATATAAAAGAGGCAGTCGAAGCAGTCACCATTCAGAGGAAAGCCTGCTGCAAGAGACATCTAATGAGAACAACCCATGGGGAAGAAGAGGATAGCCTGTGACCTACTCCTGCAGCCTGCAAGTAAGGACAAAACCATCCCACCCCCTGACGCTGACTCTGAATGTAGCTGGTGCTGGTTGGTGCTGGTGCTCCTTGGTGTTGCTGGTGCTTCTCCCTGCTGGTGCTGCTGGTGCTTCTCCTGCAGCCTGCTGCTGCTTCTCCTGCTGCTGCTGCTCCTTCTCCTGCTGGCTGCTGCTGTGTATGACCAGCCCCAAGGCCCTCAAAGCCCTGCTGCTGAAGGCCCTGAAGCCCCTGCCAGAGGGAGGGAAGAGGCAAGGCAAGGAGAAGGAGGAGAGGAAAACAGTACTCCATTTCTGAAGACCATGAGGAGGAGGTGCTGGAATGGGTCGAGGGAGAACGAAGTACCTGTGGAGGAAGGGCCACAGGCTCTATAGCGCGACTACAAGTGGAAGCAGGCAGCGTGGAGAAAGAAGGCGGAGAGCCTGGGCTAACGCTTCAGATGTTACTCCTGGGATATTGGGGAAGCACATGCCACAACTGGTATGGCAAGCTGCACCTCGAAGAAATCCAGGGCAGGTGCTGTCAAGCTCAGCTGACAGGCTGAGACCTATTCAATGGCCAGAGCTCCAGGCTTCCGAGAGGTGAGATCCGCCACTGTGGACCCAGCCGCCTCTGCATGATATGCCTCTGCCCTCAGCACAGCCCACAGAGAGCCACTCCTCTCCAGCGCCAGGAGCCAGTTCCGTATCGATGTCCAGGCACGGTGCCTGCTTTGAGGGCCCCACGACAGAGACCACCCCCGACGAATGCTGCACTCGCCATGTCAGCCAGAGGACGTGGCAGGACCCCATGTGTCACAAATGGAGCAAGAAGAAAGCAGCAACGCCAGATGATCCAAACGCACACCCACACCCCAGCAGCTCCACGAAAGCAGGCAGAGAGGCAGCACCGGAGGACAGAGAGCCACATATTGTCCTCCTTTGCGAGATCAGGGACACCACAATCAAACAGGCACAGATCTCCTTCTCATCAGCTGCGGCCACTTCGACATACCATCTTCCATAAACCGTCAAGCCCTCATACAGCTAGTGAGTCCATGACCAGCATCATTGGACATGCCATGCAGGCAACTTAGCAGTACGCAGGCGAATGAAAGAGAGGATCACAGAACTTCTGCACCACCTTCCTAGGCCCCAGCATGAACCTGTCCTACGACCATTCGTCAGGTCTGCTTCCTCCACCCCATGGTGATTGTCACATGTTCCCTTCCCACCAGGGATATATACAGCAGCCCTCGCCTTATTCAAGCCTATCGCACTACCATGGGACATTTCCCACAGGCCATAGGGCAACCCTTCACCAAAGTCCGCAGCAAAATTCCGTCAGGTCCTCAGAGACTGCCACACATGCCACAGACGCCTCACCTGACCCCATGCCTTGGCAGACCATTTGACAGCCCCACTTACTACTCCATCCTTACCTCCACCCCAACACAGCAAGCCCCTTCCTCAGAACATCTGTCATAACAGTCTTTAGGGCCTGCAACATACCCAGTACTTGAGGAAGGACCCTCTCACCACCTCACGAGGGACTGAGTCAGCTCTCTGTAGAGCTTCCTGAACACACCATACCCTGTTGTACTCTGCGGGCCCAGCACCCAATGGTGCAAGACGTCAGCATTCAGCAACAGCCAACTCCCACAGTCCCTGGCCCCTTATCAATCTGAGACGCAATGGGCACCTCCGTCAGAGGCTGACTGAGAAAATGTGCCAGAGACTGGTTCTAACCTAGCTCACTTTTATCCATTTGCTTAAGCCAACTTTACTTGGGTCATTTGGCTTTTTAATAAAGTCATACAGTTGCTTATTATAATAAAGGTTTTGTCCGCTTCCACACTCATCTGTACTTGGTCCATTTTTTTTTACTTTATATAAAAGTGTTGGGAAAACTTTGAAAAAGGGGTTAAGCCTTTGCAATGCTTGTGGGATCATGGGCAACGGACAGCTGTGGGATGGCGATAGCTTGTGGTTGATGGGGTAAAGGATAGCTGTCTTGGATTCTTGGTAAAGGATCAGCCTGCTGCGGATAAAGTGATAGTTGTGTGGGATGCGGTAAGGATAGCTGTGATGTCGCAGATGGTAGGATACCACCTTCCAGTGCAAGCATAGTGGGACTGTATGGTCTCGCTGCCTCCCAGCTGCCACACATTGGCCGCCTATTTTTTATCAAAAACAATTATATCATGTACATATATAAAAAACTCATCTTTATAACCCGTTTCTTGATCAGCGGCCTACATTTCGAACATAACACATGTTAATGCCGACATTTAGCGCATCAAGTACATGCCACTCATCAGTGTTATGCAACAGTCTCAAGAGAAGCATCCATAATCATACTACCATCGCTGTCTTATCACTCGCACTGCCTCCACGCTGGGAGTTGCATTCCAGTGTTTAACAGGAGGTTGCGCGGCTCTTGTCTTTCTTACGGTGATAGACTGTTTGGGGCCTCTGTGCATATGCCATAAGTGTCTATTTGCAGGTCTTGTCTCTTCGCTGCTCCATATTTCAGCTTAGCGGTTCCATGTCCCCCATTTCCCCTTGTGTTGGTGGTCGCTTAAAAGCCTGTTCTGCGAAGTGACTAGGTTTAGCGGGGATTTGTGCGCATGAAGAATTATGCCAGGATGCAGCAAGAAACTTTACGATGTCTCCTCACAGTCCCCTGGGTGTATGCTGCCATGTGGTGAGAATTTACCGGAACCTGTTGAGGCCAGGATGCAAAGGCATTCTCGCACATCACCGTGTCTTGCCCTGGGACTAGCGCCTGTAGTTCAAGATCTCTGTCTTCATGAGAAGTGCCAGTGTATCTGGAAGATAGGTGAGGGCTTCATGAGGTTCGTTCTGAGAGGAAGCAAGGGCGTCCATCACCTAGCACGGATTAAGTCTAGTTGCACATCTTTGTGTGTCCATTGGGCTCGCACGAGTCTGGATTTGGGACAACCCGATGATATGAGGTTTGTCTCTCCAGACTCCATCCTTGATTTGGTCAGCTAGGCATTGTATAGTTCTCGGGCATCCTAAGCTGACCACCTTTGCCCTGAAGAGAATCGCATGTCTACATAATTGTAGGCGAGCATCAAAAACCAGTGGCCAAAGAGGGATTGATGCTGTAAGAAGCCTTTGTGCTTAGTTGAAATTAATTACCTGACGTTGGTGTGAGCCATTTTGCAGTGCCTACCGCTGTCCTTCCATCCTTATGGCTCGCAACGGTCCTACACCTGCTGGGGAAAGGTCTCCCAATACCTCTGATACCAACTGGCCGAACAACTTTCCTCCAGCCTTCTTCATTGGCTCTAGGACCACTGGAGGAGCTTCCTCCGACATATTCTTCGATGCGATGGTCCTCGCAACCTAGCTTTCTCTGACCACCAATGCTGGATTGTGTTGGTTCGTGGCATCCCTCCAGCATTCTTACTGCTTGGGTTTTCTGTCACGTGGGTCCCACGGAGCCATGGGTGGCGCAGAGTCAGATGCCACCTTCAGTCCACGGTCCAGCATGGGATGGAAGTCGTGCTTGGCGTTGGCTCAACACTGTCGGTCTCAGATGCGTCCACAACGTCGAGTCAAACAGGCTGAGGTGGCATCTCATGAAGTGCTGGAATGCACATAAAAAAGTGTCTTCATTCCTCAGCTCCACCATCAGCTTGTCATAGATCCAAACGTCCACTCTTTCTTCCCGATCCCATTTTTGGACCCATACCAGATCTTGGACGTCTCCTTTCTTCTCCTTGCGCCTTAAAAAAGGTGAAACAGTCTGAAGACGGCTGCGCTTCTGGTGGGGAATAGATTGGGCGCGACTACCAAAAGAGTGTGCGATACTCCATGGTGCGACAATCGTGCGGATGACTGTGGAAAGCAAGAAGCAAGGCTGAAGAGGTCTGCACACCAGGGCTGCTGGACTGATACTGAGATCCAGGTGATTTCCTCCCCCTTTTTGTAGGAAATGTCGGTTTTCCGCTAGGTGTCCTTCCACATACTCCAGAGATCCTCCAGACATCCCAAATATCCGAGATACGTCCCATATACAAACATTTTGTCCATTTTAATGCTTTATACCTGAACTGCATTCGCTTTCATCCTTTGTATGTCCGTGCTGCTAATGCTGTGTAGACGTTCCGCGTACCTTTCGCTTCCTCCCTCTTTCCATTTTCAGCTGCAGCGGATGTGAGTTGCACAGATGCCCAGAGGATGCCGAGAAGATACATCGGACGTGTATCAGATGACAACGGACGAAGAACATTTCTTGCCCGTATGTGTCGCGGATGTAGATCATACACAGCGGAAAGTTCATCCGCTCAAAGTGTTTTGTGCAGCTCAAAACTTTTTGAGCGGATGAAATAGCAGTAGACAGATGTTTGACAGATAGAGTGTATGAAAGACGTACGCAGTGAGTATACAACGGATGCATCACATTTTCCAACGGATGGCAAGCTTTTTTGTCCGTTTTACATCCTCTTTGCATCTGTTGGTGAAGTGTGACATAGGCTTTACAGAATGTGTCCAAAGCTCAGGGCCCATCACTCCCATGGATTGATATTTGGCAACATGATGGCTGCTGCAGTGCTGCTATAATACCACATTATGTACCATTCCCTGCCAGTTTCCTACAGTACAAGGAAGGTAAATGGGGAAACTGGTAGGAATTACGAAGTTACTCCCATTCTCACTGACTTTCCTTTTTTATTTTGCCCACCCCTGATTATTCTATTTCTCTGTTTAGGCAAGGAAATATCTCTGGAATAATTACCTAGTTTATTTCAAAAGTCACATGAAATGGTAGAAATGTCAACAGAAATTGCCTATCGTTGAAACTACAGTTGTTGCAATTTCATCTTCAAATGGGCTCATGGATCAAAATTGATTCCTGATAGTTGCATGAGCAAATCTTTGCCATTGCCATTGCTCTCTTTTGGTTTCCCAGATTAGCTTATGGTCTTGGAATTCCTGGAGGATTTTCCTTTCACCCCCTCCAGAATCTCTATCTTCTTGTGCATCTGGCTGCATTCCCAAATGACATTTTTTTGCAATTTGTGAGATTACATTAAACTGAAGAACCCATAAAAATGTTCATAGAATAAGAAAGGAAAAGAAAAACTGGTGAGTCTAATCATAATAAAAAGAATGACATTTTCTTCAAATTTATGGGCTAGTGTTCAAGGGACTTACAGCTATACATGTAGCATTGGTTTGAAATGCCTAATGTACAGTCTTTTGTCCTAATATCAGTGTAAAGTTACCACTGAGCTTACCCAGGAGATGACTGCGGTAGATTGCATTGTGAGTTCTTCAAGCAACTATTTTAATGCAGTCTCTGTTGGAAAGATTCCATTTAGGTTTATTTAATGTGCTCTATTCAGCAGTGTGCACACAAGAAATGGCTGGTCTTATTCATGCAGACAAGTAACATGAAATCATTTCTGTCTCCGTCCTTTATATGCATACATTGTGGGTTTGTGCCCAAGTATATGTGAGAAAATGACTTACTGAACAATCTATTCAGGTTTCAGGTCCCACTTGCAGGAAGATGTTTTTTCCCCACACAGTGCAAAGGCAATTTGATAGTCAGGTATTTTTGGCAATTCTATTTTTACCTTATCACCAGCTTTAAAGGTAATAATGTAAAGCACTGGTTATCTTATTTTATTTTATCTTATTTTATTTTTAAATTAAATCTGCAATGGTGGTTCATCCAGACCAACATGCTATAGTTATGGTTTGATGCATCATCTCTCTCTATATAAAAATGCTAGTAAAATGTTGAGTCACACTACTTAAATATATTCTGTCAGAACAGATGTTCTTTTGTATTTAGAGCACTTCTACTTTAATTCTTCTAAGCTCAAGTTAAAAGGATCTAAAGCAGTGCTGGGATTCAAATATTGTTGCCACTGGTTTGGTGGGCGCGTTTTGCGTGCATGCACTTTGCGCAGATGCAGAGGCATTTGCACAGGCACAGAGCAGTGGTGGGATTAAATTTTTTTTTACTAACGATTCTATGGGCGTGGCTGGGGAAGGATGCTGTAAAATCTCCAGTCAGAGGTGGTATTTGCCAGTTCTCTGAATTACTCAAAATTTCCGCAACCTCTTCTCCAGAACTGGTCAGAACCTGCTGAATACTACCTCTGGTGCAAAGGCATTCTACTTCGCTTCCTGCAAGCCTGCATGATCTCCCGATTGCTTCAGCAGCTGCCGTGTGACACTATTCAAAGCAGCTGTGCTTCAAATTCAGCGGATAAAGGTGAGTATGGGAGTCCAGGTGGGTGAGTGGGCCCAACAGCAGGGCTATTAGAGCAGCAAAGAGAACCACTTCGATCTCCATTGCTCATCGCTCCTACCGGCTCTCCAGAACCGGGCAGAACCAGTCAAATACTACCACTGATCTAAAGGTGGAAATGACTAGCACTCTTAATTCTACTTTTGCTTTTTTACATTCTTCCAAATCCTTCCTTAAAAAAGGTAGGCAGTTCTAACTTGGCAGTCAAATCCTATACCAAGTTATGAATTAGTAACATATGCCAATAACATTATCCAAGATTGAGGTAACTATATATATATCTAGTTTTATATGTATCTAGTTTTATATATATATAGTTTTATATATATATAGTTTTATATATATATATAGTTGTGCTGTTCAGCTTCCTTCGGGTATTATCCACATCATTGTAGTGCTTTTCAAAGTTGTAGCAACGTTTCAGCAGAATCTCATCTGCCATCATCAGGCTTCTGTATGGAATCCATACAGAAGCCTGATGATGGCAGATGAGATTCTGCTGAAACGTTGCAACTTTGAAAGCACTACAATGACGTGGGATAATACCCGAAGGAAGCTGAACAGCACACATGTAAGTACCTGAGAAAGCTTAAAAAACAAATATATATATATGTATACATACAGAAACGTTGCTACAACTTTAAAAGCACTACAATGACGTGGAATAATACCCGAAGGAAGCTGAACAGCACACATATATATAACTGTATATATATAAAAAACCCCAATGCAACATTCAGTATTTTCAGAGATGTAGGAAAAACCTTATTATACAATCTTCCTTTTTATTGCACAAGAAATGGAACATCCAATTAATTTAATTTAAAACAAGAAAACTTCCATCCTAATCCTGAAAGGATATTTACAGGTTGAAATAAAATTCCTCATAGCTTTCATGCCTGACTATTTTCTTACAATTCAACCTGTTTTCAGTCGGCAGTTTCTGAAGGTAGAAAGCTATATGGGCCAACATATAGTCTTAGTAATTCTTATGAAATAAAAATCTGTTAATTCTCAGGTCAAGTCCTATTCAATGAACGGAACCCAATATTCAGAGAAATACATTTCTGAAAATGGCCCTGCACTTGATTCACCTAACCAAAATATATACCTGCTGTGGGAACACTGGATGAAATGCTCACTTAAATTCAGCATTACTGAATTTAACATGCTGAACCTGATGAAATTGGACAAAAATATGCCAGCATAAAATACAATTTTAGAGTTAGATGAAAATGGAAAAAAAACCTTTCCCATTCTATCATATTTAAGACTATTTTCTATACTACTGAATTATACAAAATTCAAATAATTATTTTATTTCCATAACCACAATCCGAACTTCACACTCCTGTGCTTGTGGCTGTTGAATCCAGAAATAAATGAAAATATGGAAAACTGCCAGTCATCCCAGCAGAAATTTCCCTTTTTGCACTAAATGAAGGACCTGACTGGGAAGGAAGTAGCATTATTATGGAATAAAATGGTATCTATGAAAGGGCACATAGTTGTATATGGCTGTGTGCTATCTGTGCAAACCACGCTGGTGACCTGACTTCAATAGTGAGAAAGAAAGAGGGTGTGTAGTTATAAATCATTTTTTCCAATTTGCATGCTTTGAACATGTATAAGCCCAATAGTCTGTGTGCTCTCAATATAGTGAGAAGATTCAGGACCTTAAAACTGTATTTATTTATTTTTCTGCATTATGAAATTTGTGTGGATCAATTGTGAAAATATAACTCAGAATTTTGCTTCTCCAGTTTGAAACATTTTTTTCAAGACATAATTTGCATGTTTCTTAAGCCCCTGTCACACTGCACCAACGGATGCAAACAGGATGTAAAACGGACAAAAAAGCTTGCCATCCGTTGGTTAATGCGATGTAACTCACTGCCTCCATTTTGGCCTTCCTGCTCTATCCGTCCAGATCCGTTATTGACGTTTCATCTGCTCAGAAAGTTTTTGAGCTGCCCAAAACTTTGCGCGAAAATGTATCCAATTCGTCAATTTCTGCATCCGCTACGCATCCGTTCTGCATCCGTACGCATCCGCTATATCTGCTAGGCATCCGCTGCGCATCCGCGCAACTTCATCCGCCTCGGGACGCAGGGAGGAAGCGGAACGGACGCAGAATGGATGCAGAACTGGATGCCAAGCGGAAACAAAGCGTTTAAAAACGGAAAAACGTTACGCAGAGGGGACGCTAATTCAGATTTAAAGGATTGTCACCAGGAATGCCATAGAGGAATGCCTAGAGGATGCCTAGAGGATGCAAAGGACACCTATACTGCCTATAAAAAGGCGGAGCAAACTCGTCTGCATCTCCTTTCAGCCCAGCCAGCCAGCTTATGGCAGACCTCTGGCCAGCCTTCATTCGATCTTGCTCTTCCACAGCATCATGTCAAATCGTGGATCGTAACACAAGTCCCTTCTAGCAGCACCAATCCTTGCTGCACAGTGGAAGCCATCTTACAGGATCTGTGACCTACTAACAGGAGAAAGGCAGGTGGCGAAGAAGTGTGTGGGTCGAAGATGGATCGGGAGAAGAGCAGAGTCCGGGCTTGTACAACAAGCTGATTGGTGGAGCTCAGAACGAAGACCTCGGGCATTCCAGAAATTTCATGAGGATGAGTCCAGCCATGTTTGATAAATTGTGCAGCGCCTGCCCAGGTGACCAAGGCGAAAACACCAAATTACGCCCAGCCTGGGAACTTGGGCTCAAAGGTGGCACGGACTCTGAGCCACCTGGCCTCAAGGGACGCCTACAGCAGAATGCAGTAAATGGCTTGGAGGGTGCCACACAACACCATTTAGCAATTGTGGTCCAGATAACGTGGGCAGGCCATCATCGAAGAATACCTGCAGGACTCCTCCAGTGCCCCTCCACTGAGAAGGATGAAAAGAAGTTCAGGAGCAGTGGTACCAAAGAGGTGGAACTTCCCCCAACGTTGGAGCCATAGATTGGAAGCACGTGCCTCAAAGCACCACCCAAGTCGTGGGTCCACTTATTTCAACTAACAGGGGCTTACATTCAGCAAATTGTACTCTTTTGCCATGGTCGGATGCTGACTACAAGTTCATGTACATTGATGCTTCAGGCAGTGGCTCATGTTTCAGATGCCCAGTCATACAACGCCACGTGACCTCAAGGAGGGGCTGGAGGCAACCTCATCATGGGCTTCAATCCAGACCACCCTGCTCAATGTACAGCAAGATGTGGCCCTACTTCCATCGTGGGGATAACAGTCTTCTTCCTTTCAGAACCTAACCTCCATGAAGCCCTACACCTTCCAGACTCCTCACCGTGAAGAGAGGATTTTCAACCACAGGCTGTCCAGGCAGGCGGGTGGTGGAGATGCCCTTTGGCATCCCTGCCAACAGGTTCCAGGTACTTCTCACCAACATCAAAGCATCGCCCAGAGACCGTGAGGAGGATCGTGGAAGCTTGCTGCATCCTGCAACAATCTCATGGCTAACCCACTACCGGTCTTTGCAGAACAGGCCGGGACCTCCAACAAGGGCAATGGTACATAGAAGCCTGGGGAATGGAGGCAAAGGGAAAACCTGATAGACACACTCAAGGATTGCAAGGCCCCACAGAGCTTCACAATGAAGGGAAAAGCGCGCATCACCTTCCTGAGACAATGGTGCAACTTCCCCAGCTGGAGCAGTGTGGAGTGGCAAGACAGGATGTAAAGATGCTTAATGGATGCTTCCTTGAGCCTGTCTCATACACTGATGAGATTGGGGCCATGTAATGTTGGGTGGGCCTACAATGAACAGGCATTTAAATAAAGAAGTTTTGTGTTTTGTGTTGACATGTGTGGATGATTATTACATTATTATTGGATATAAAGGGGCCATAGGTGTGGCACAGGGAGGGTGGACCAATACAGTCCCACTATGCTTGCCACTGGAGGCTTATCTATCCTACTGCTATCCTTACCATCCCAACGCTATACCATACCCACAGGTTAATCCCGCCTCCACAGCTATTACCATTCCCCCAGGTATCCCTGCCCATCCCACTGCTAATCTTAACCGCTCCCACAAGCATGCAAAAGTTAAACCATTTCTAAAAGTTTCCACCAAGACTTTATTTAATAAAATAAAATGAGCAAGTGTGTGAAGCAAAGATAAACTTTTTATTGACACAAGCTGTAAACAAAAATGACCCAAGTCAAGTGTCGATAAACTCTACAGGTGCCAAGCTTTACCCCAGTCTCTGGCACTCTTATTGGTCACTCAGAGGTGTGCCCAGTCTCAGGGTGGAGGGTCCAGGTTGCTTGTGGCAGGTGGGTGGGTGGCTGGAGTGCTGGTCCCTGAAGCACCATTGGGGTGCCTGGCCCCTGAGAGGACAACAGGTGACGGTGTGTTGAGAAAGCTCTCAGACAAGTGGCTCAGTACCCGTGACTGCTGAGAGGTCCTTCCTCCATGCCATGGGGTGGTCAGCCACCCAGTACTGATGACAGATGTACTGAGGCCGGGCCTTGGCTGTGGGGTGGAGGAAGGAAAATAGTGTAGTGGGCTGTCTGGTCTGCAGCTTTGGGTGGGAACTGGCATATGGGTGGCATCGGTGGTGTGGGTGGCAATCGCTGTTGTCGGTCGCATCATGGCATGGCTGGCATTGGTGGCATCAAGTGGAACCGGTGGCAACGGTGTCGCCCGGATGACTCTGTGCCTGGCTGGAAAGGGGCTGCTTGCCTGTGCTGCTGGACCTCCTGGTAGCCGTAGCCTGGTAGGTGAAAGGGCTGGTGGAAGCCTTGGTATGGGAAGGGACATCACCTGGGGTTGGAGGAGGCAGACCTGGACTGGGTTTGGGAGCAGGTTCCTTAGGTCTGGAGGGTTTGTGAAGGCAGCTCGTGATCCGGTCCTTGACACTGGTACGGGATCCTCCATGTCCCTCAGGCCTGGTTGAACTAGGTGAGGAAGGGCTTGCGTTGGAGGATGAGGAGTTCGGTTGTGGACAGCTGAGAGAGGAGATTATGCTGGTGCGGATGGTGTCCCTGATCTCCAGCAGGACAGTGTGGCTCTGCCCCTCCTGCTGTCTGGGCCTTCCACACACGTACAACAGCTGTCCGTGGTTTCTCTCGCTGTGGGCAATGCTCCACAGAAACCTGCCTGGAGAGAGGGAACTGACTCTCGGCCGGAAGAGGAACTGGCTTCTCAGCAGGCTGCCGGAGAGAGAGGGTTAGACAGAGGGCTCCTGGTGGCCTCCTCGGTGGCGGATCTCACCCTCCAGGAAAGCTGCACCTGGCCATTACGTAGGTCTTCTGTTCCGGTCAGCTTTAACTGTGGCCTGGCCAGATTTCTTCAAGGTGCAGCTTTCCCGTACCAAGGTGATTCATATGTTTCAACCAGCCAAGGAGCACCTCCGAAGTATAACCATACTCTCCGCCCTCTCTCTCAAGCAGCATGCTTCCGCTTGTGTCCCTGTACAGCCATGTCCCTTCCGCCAAAGATAGTCATTTCCTCTCTCAGTCACCTCCGCACCTCATCCTCGTGTTCCTCCTCATGAAGTATTGCCTCCTCATCCCCGTCCCCTGAAATGCCTCTTCCTCCCTTTGGCCTGGACCAGATGGGCCTCATCAGAGGGGTCCCAGGTGGTAGGGGCTGGCTTCCTCCACACTATGTGGTATGATCACCAGCAGCATGCAGCACCGCAGGGGATCATCATCATCAATCATCATCACCAGCAGGAATCATAAATCATCATCATCATCATAAAGCAGCACGCAAGCAGCAGCAGCAAGCAGCAAGCAGCAGGATCAGCAGGACCAGGATCAGCAGCAGCAGAGTAATCACAGGAGCCCCAGCAGCCCCAGCAGCAACCAGCACCAGCAGCACAGCAAGCACCACAGCCCACAGCAGCAACAGCAGGACAGGGCACGAGCAGGACCAGGAGCACGAGCAGGATGAACAGGATGTGCAAGACAGGAGCACGAGCAGTACGAGCAAGTCCCAGGAAAGCACGAGCAGGACGAGCAAGTCCAGAGCATGAGCAGGGACCAGCAGGACCAGCAGCAAGCTTCAGCAAGAGTTACGCAGCAGAAGCACCACTGCCAGGACAGCTTTCAGCAGAAGCTCCAGCACCAGAAGAGGGCCCACACGCAGCAGAAGCCCCAGCGAAGATTTGAGTCAGGGACAGGGGGCGGAAGGTGGCCCTGTCCTCTTGCCAGGGATGGCGGCAGGTTGCTGAGACTTTCGTCATTCTTCCGCCATGGTTGTGGGGTTTGCTGGCTGGCAGGAAGGCTGGCAGGGAGGCCTGGCAGGCACCAAAAGGCTGGCAGGAAGCTGGCCCAAGGCTGGCAGTGAAAGGCTGGCCCCCAGGCTGGCAGAAAGCTGGCACCAAGGCTGGGGCAGGAAGCCTGACAGGATAAGGCAGGCAGGCAGGCAGGCACCAAGGCTGAGGCAGACTGGGCTGGCAGGGAGGCTGGACAGGCAGGCTGCAGCAAGGCTGGCAAGGCAGGCAGACAGCAAGGGCTGGCAGAGGCTGGCCAAGGAGGCTTGGAGGCAGGCCTGGCAGGAAAGGCTGGCAGTAAGCCTTGCAGGCAGGCATGCAGGCAGGGCAGGCAAGCTCGATGTATCCTACAGCAGGTCTTTCCTCTAATGCTGGCCAAACGTGCGAGCTGCTTCCCTTTATATCCGGGGGGCTTGCGCAATGCATCCCCCGCATGGCAATTCACGAAGCAAGGCCATCCATTAGGCTTACGCTCTGCATCCGCTTCCATCTGCTGTGCATCCGCTTTGTGCAATCCGCTTATCCGTTCTGCGTCCACTTTGCTGAGGCCCCCCCGGAAGCCCTGCGGATGTGCTATCCGCTCCCATCTGCTTCCATCCGCTAGGCCTTGCATTCGCATCCGCTTTCCATCCGCCTGCATCCTCCCGGCGTCCGTGTTATCTGCCTCCGGTTATTGCAAATTTTTGGCCCCTTTTGAGAGCGGATAACAATGGGATGGAACATTTTGCTCGTCCATTGTGTCCGTTTTGCATCCGTTGGGCAGTGTGACAGGGCCTTTAGTTTATTAAAATTTTTATAATGTTAACATTGTAATGCTAAAGCAGTTGCCCTATACTCTTAAAAGCTTATTCATAAAGAAAATAGAATGGAGAGCAAGAATAAAAAAAAGACTTATTTTTAATAACAAGCTTAATTTTCAAGTTTTGGCAGCCAATAATTCTGAAAGTTCAGAAGTCAAATTCCTTGTTTCAAGACTGATGTGGTTAATGAAAAATTGTCTTTGACAAAAAATGTGTCTGTAAATGGTCATGATGCTCACCTCAGACTAACATATACCAGCATACCTTTGAAAAACCAGATTTCTGACAATAATAAGAAGGTAAAAACTGTGTATCTCTTTCTCATAGTATAGAATTCATCTGTGTTTACAGCCCATGATTAGTACAACATTATCATTCAGTTTAATTAGATGTTCTATAATACTAGTGTCTTTAGGATCTTTCAGAATAAAGTGAGAAGTTTAGTTAGCTTTAGTTAGCTTTCCTTACCTTGCTGTTTCTATCCGCTATGATTCCTTGTTTGCACCTACCATTTGACAAAATAATACATCTTGCATTGAGCAAGGAATAAATGACTTTCAAGATCTCTTTCATTTTTATAATTTTATGAGTCCAATTCAAAGACCCATTTGCATAATACTCTTCTCAGCTACATCTGTTGTAGAGTATCTCCAGACTATGTCTTTTAAAAATTATTCCATAGAGACAAAATATGCATATAATTTCCCCCTTTCATATGTTTATTATTCTATATTTTATTATTTTAGCATAAGTTTTGCATTCTGTGTGAGAGATGGGCAGTTAAGGTGTGTGTGTATTCCCCACTCTTAGAACAAAGACATTGTTATAATAACCTTTATTGTCATTGTACAAATATACAACAAAATTGATTTTACTCTTGCTGGTGCTATCCATAACAAAAATACAATACAACATAAATAATATAGAAAATGGTCCTTATACAAGTAATTAGAGAGAAACCAGTCATATGTTTCCATGTATGAGTGGAGTGATTGCAGCTGCATTTAAGAGTCTGACAGCCCATGGATAAAAACTGTTTTTAAACCTGTTTGTCTAGCTGGATGTACTTCTTTGTCTTCTGCCTGATAGTAAAAGTGAGAAAAGACACTGACTAGGATGTGAATCATTCCTAAGTATCTTCCTTACTCTGCTGAAACAAGGAGACTTGGTGATGTTGTTCAATGGTGTTAGGAGGCAGCCAATGGTTTCTTGTGCCAAATTTATCACTCTTTATAGTACCTTCCTGTCCGCAGCTGTTTAACCAGCGTATCATACTGTTATACAATATGTAAGGATACTTTCTTTTTTTTTCTTTTTTTTGAAAATTTTATTTGGGTTTTCACAAAAAACAAAATACAAATAAAACATCTTTTTTGAAAATA
>BHFT01025816.1:0-38990 GCA_004320025.1 Laticauda laticaudata
TTAACCAACGGATGGCAAGCTTTTTTGTCCGCTTTACATCCTCTTTGCATCCGTTGGTGCAGTGTGACATGGGCTTTACTTCCTAAGGCTATAGAACATCACCACTTGATTTAGCAATTGGTTCTGTTATGGCTGCTTCTCACTGGTAGGCATTTCATTGTCCTGGTCACAAAGCTTGAAGTTTGTAACTGAAATTTTAGAAGGAGCAATAACCACCTGCCTACTACTTGATGGATTTACAGACAATTCTGAAACAGACACAGAAAACAAAATAATGAGACTTCACCTTGACTAAATCTCAGGAATCTCTACAAATCTCTGAAGGAGTCACTGACATAGAGAAACCATGGAACAACATAACACAAAATCTAAAATACATAAATCCATAAATAAATAGACAGTGAAGCAAGCCATATTGTCATCCTTGTGGGAAATAGTACAGGCAATTGCTTTATAAATGAATCAGAATTTTAAAAAGTAAGATTCTTTTGAATATTATTCTGAGATATACTTCCCCCCTGCAATGAAGACAGTAATAACAAGCACAAACATATAAATAAACAGTACATGATATCCAACAATACAGCCAGTTCCTATGCTATAACATTTTGTTTGGTTGAAAGACAAGGAGTGATAAAGACTCCTGTTGAGTCTTTTCTATGTTGAGGACCTACAAGGAAGAAATATATTATCAGGCTATTTCTTTGTTGTTGTTTGTTGCTGTAGACCACAAACTGCAGAAAACAAGCTGAAAGTGGAATATAATCAAATCACAGGGTTGGGCTGTACAGTTGTTCAGCACTTCAAAAGACATGTATCACTAGTTAGTCTATTAATTATTTGGCAATAAGTGCTGTTTTATATTCTCTAGGGTTCAAATATTTATTTGGCTACTTTCCAGTCTTCTTTTTATTTGCTCCAAACTGTTCTTTAGCATCAGAGTTTGGTCTCTATCCTACAGCAACTCCAACTTGTAAGGCATTTCTCCCAGTTTGTCCTTGTATCCATTGTGTAAAACAAGGCCTACAGGATGAAATAAGCAAAAGCAAATAAATTGGTTTTTTTTGCTCCTTTCAAATGACTATATACAAAATATACTTTGAAAACTTGAGGCAGAAGTTTATGACATTTTCTTTTGCATAGCGTAGAAGTGGGAAGGTTTTAATTACTCACAGTACCTTTGGAAAAGCGACTGTTGAAAGGTGTTTTTTAATACTTCGAGTGAGGGAATGGAAACACGACGGAATGGAAGTGTTTTCCCTATGCTGCTGTCCAAAAAAACAGTCTGTGTGACCAGAATGGTTGATAGCAAAACAGCTGATAAAAAAGAAGAAAAATTGAAAAAAATCTGAAAAAAAAAATGATTGAAAAAAATCACTCTTCTTTTCTATCCAAGTCATGTGTGAAAATAAACTTCATTTTCTTCAGTGGGGGACAGAAATATTCATCATTAGAATGCTAGGAGAGGAAAAAAACTATCTTTGTTCATATTGTCTGGTTTTATTTAAGACTAATAGTATCAATGAGTGTCATGTTGAAATGTGTTGTCCTGAACATATTAAACAACTTAAAATTTTAAATACTGTGCTGCTGTCCTTTTTTGTATTATGAGTTACAGAGAAATGAACTCTTGCTTTGTTATTTATGGTTATGGTATCTAGGAGTCCTAGAAATTGAGATATCCCACAAAATTAATAAGAGGGTTGGGTCATGGTATGTTGCCATGATTCAATTTGAAAATGTCTGCTGCAGACCCATCACAATCTATGAGGAAAAGTAACACATGTATTCTGTTCAATAAAATAAAATACTGAACAGAGTGTTTGAGCCAAGAAAAGTTATTTCATCATTTTATTTTGTTTTATTAATATGTCAAATGCAATACATCAACATATGTATATGTTTCTCTACTGGGTGCCCCATAAAATGAAGATTTTTGAACAGTCAGACAACCACCTTAAATACCTGCCTTAATTTCCGAAAGTCTGTTATTTTATAGTGATTTAATGTAAAAAAAATGACTGTCCAGTTCTGTTGCAGATATTATTTGAGCAAGAGTAGGTTTACTTTAAGATTTTTCTTTTTAACAAATACACTACTCACTTTTTTAGAAATATGTTTGATGTAAATCTCCAACTCAGAATTCTAAAATTAAGGCTATCCTATTTTTACAATAGACAGATGAATGCTAAACTCTTTGTATACACTGGTAAACTGAAGTTCTTGTCCATTCTCTGAGAACAAACACTGAATAATCTACACTGCTCAAAAAAATAAAGGAAACACTTAAACAACACAATGTAACTCCAAGTCAAACTGTCCACTTAGGCAGCAACACTGATTGATAATCAATTTCACATGGTGTTGTGCAAATGGAATAAACAACAAGTGGAAAGCATAAGCAGTTAGCAAGACATCCCCAACAAAGGAGTGGTTCTGCAGGTGGTGACCACAGACCACTTCTCAGTTCCTATGCTTTCTGGCTGATGGTTTGGTCCACTTTTGAATTTGCTGAGTGGTGCTGGTTCACTACACTAAGTGGTAGAGGCGGAGGGAGACCGGGGGAGGGGGCGCGAAAGTTGAGGGACTCTGAGAGGTAGACTACAACCCACAACAGGAGTGGCTCAGGTAGGTGCAGTCTCATCCAGGATGGCAACATTCCACAATGCGAGCTATAATGGCAAGAGAGGTTTCCTGGTGTCTGTCAAGTACGTAGTGTCCAGAGCATGGAGGCACTTACCAGAAGACAGGCCAAGTACATCAGGAGGATGTTGGAGGAGGCTGTAGGAGGCAACAACCCAGCACTCAGGACTGCTAACCTCTGCCTTGTGCAAGGAGGAGAGGAGTGAGCACATGGCCAGAGCCATGCCAAACATGACCCTCCAGCAGGTTCACAAATGTGCATGTGGCTGCTCTAAATCAAGTCAGAATTTAACAGTACTCCCATGTAGGCATGATATGTGGGCCGAAATGTCCATAGGTGAGGAGATTGTTGCGCTTACAGAACCGCAACACGTCTTTGCAGTGACGTTTGGCATTTGTCCAGAGAACGATCAAAAGGATTGGCAAATTCACCACTGGTGCCCTGTGCTCTTCACAGATTGAAAAGCAGAGTTCACACTGAAGTACATGGTGACAGATGTGACAGGGTCTTGGAGATGCCATGGAGAACATTCTGCTGCCTGCAACATCCTCCAGTCGTGACCGGTTGGTAGTGGGTCAGTAAAGGTGTGGGGTGGCAGTATTTCTTTAGGGGGCCGCAGAGCCCTCCATTGTGCTCATGAGAGGTTAGCCTGACTGTCATTAGTACCGAGATGAGATCCTCAGACCCCTTGTGAGACCATATATGCTGGTACGGTTGGCCCTGGGTTCCTCCTAATGCATTACAATGCTAGACCTCATGTGGCTGGAGTGCGTCAGCAGTCCTGCAAGATGAAGGCATTGATGCGATGGACTGGCCCGCCCATTCCCCAGATCTGAATCCAAATTGAGCACATCTGGGAATCATCTTCTACTCCATCCACCCAACGCCACGTTGCACCACAGACTGTCCAGGAGTTGGGGGATGCTTTAGTCCAAGTGTGGAAGGAACTTCCTCAGGAGACCATCTTTCCACCTCATCAAGGAGCATGCCCAGGTTGTAGTAGGGGAGTCCATACAGGCACGTGGAGGCCACACACACTATTGGCCTGCCACTGTTTGACGTATGTTTTAAGGACAATATGACATCAAAGTTTGGATCAGCCTGTAGTATGTGTTTTTTGTACTTTAATTTTGAAGTGTAACTCCAAAATCCAGACCTCCATGGGTTGCTAAATTTGATTTCCATTGATAATTTTTGTGTGATTTTATTGTCAGCACATTCAACTACCTAATGAACAAAGTATTTAATAAGAATATTTCATTCATTCAGATCTAGGATATCCTATTTTTGTGTTTCCATTATTTTTTTGAGCAGTGTAGATTCAAAATAGCTCACACATCAGGTCCAGCAAATCATGAATGGTTCTGTTTGCTTACCATTGACAAAAATAAGGAAGTGAATGCAAATATGAAAATAAGAGAAGTGTAGTCAGTAAGGATCCTGCTCATTTACTCACTTCCCACTACTCAGTAAGTAAACCAGAATTTTGAGGCTGTTCATCTTTCCATGAAAAGGACATCAATGACATGATGTGGCACCATATTTAAATATGTCCAAACTGTAAATCTCATTTATATAAAATGTTATTAGTATTCAGTTGGACAACAAAGCTGCCTTGTGAATATACTGTATGTAGAGAGTCTTTTTAGTTGCATTCCTTAGTTGATAGTTATGAAATATTTTAATGAAACTCCTGATAAAGCAACTCTTGGGGTATTAAGGTAAGAGACAATTTATAAAAATGACTCTTCAGTAGGAAGGGGGAATGGAAACATCACTACATACCATTATTAGCATACTGGTTTCTAATGAGAATCTGGAAAACATTCTTGGAACATAAAAACATAAGAATTAGAGCCTGGCCCTATTAACTATGATCAATCAATTGCATAAGGAAACTCACTAACCTTCTTGCCCAAGGATGTCAAACACAAGGCCTGCGGGCCAGATCCAGCCCACAATGTGGTCAGACTGGCTCATGGGGCCATCCTGGAAAATGTTACTATAAAAGTTACTATCATGTGATGATGCCATAATCTGGGACACTGATATGAAATATCTGAAGTTACCATGTGAATATTATGGGTCTTTTCTAACCTCTCAGAAAAATCCATAGCAGGGAGAATAATTCAGGGGAAAAAAATAGAAAAATCAGCCACCCAGGAAATAATTTGGTAGGCATTGAAAAGACACAAGCATGAAAATGATTAGGTTAGAAATACAGGTGATTAAAAAAAATAGGAAATGGCCATATATACAATGTTAAGTTACATAGAGGAAAGCAAGTTATGATGCATGTATAAATTTAAAATTAATGAAACACTGATGGTGATAAACTGTTCTACAAAGGGGCTGAAGATTATTCAGTGCCATAACATTTCATCTTACAGATATTCCCCCGCTCCTATTTCTCTACTATTTTCTCATGTTTAACTCTTATATTAAGAATGCCAAAATCCAGCCATCTCAGCATGATACTCATTGGTTTTAGAAGTGTATAAAGGAAAAAAAAGTACATATTTTCATATGTGGTGGACCTGCCCAGAAGTCAAAAAGTATTGGAATATAATTCGATTATGGCTAGAAGAAATAACAAAACAGAAAATTGAACCCAAACCAGAACTATTTCTATAAGGCATAATAACAGAAAAATATAATAAAAAAGGTAAATATATTATGCTACATATCTTAACAGCTGCTAGGATTTCCTAAGCACAATTTTGGAAGCAGGAATATGTACTATCAGAGGATGTTGTTATTAAAAAAAAAAAAAGATTGTGTGGAGATGGACAGACGAACAATAAAATTAAGAGACAAAGAAGAGTTGATATATTATAATGTCTGGGATGCCTGATATGAATGGTTTATGAATAAAAAGAAATTAAAATGGCAATTAGGTAAAGAACAAGAAACTATATAAATTCTTATACCTGTATCTATATCGATCTATATTTATTTATATATAACATTGAAATTGTATAATGAAAGAAATGTGTTTATAGAAAGATGATAAGGAAATGTAAAAGATGTCTTGATGTTGATATAATGATGGATAAAGTTTTATTTTATGTTTTTAAATTTTGAAAACTAAATAAAATTTAATGGAAAAAAAGTGTCTAATGGAATGCTGGATGTAGGATGCATCCAGAGATGGGCCTCAAAAGTTTTAGCAAAGGGTTCTCTGCCTGGTTCTTGGATGGGCATGGCATGGTGGGCATGGCCTAGTCGGCCTCCTACACCATAGCTGGGGGGGTGGGCATTTATGCTCTGCCTGGACTCCGGAGGCTTTACTCAAGCCTCTGGGAGGATGAAAACAGTCTCCCTGGGCTCCGGAGGCTCTCTGGAAGCTGGAAACATGCCCATTTCTGACCTTACCAAACTTCCAGGAGGCCCATTTTTTGCCCAAGCCTCCATACGTGCCCTGCATTCAAAACAGGTCACATGGAAACTCCTGGGAGGGAGGACTGGGATTTTGGAGTTCTTCAAATTGCACAGAATCTGTGGCTCTCCCAAACCCCCAGCAGCCCACCCCTGGATGCGTTTATAGGGCATGTATTGTTCATCCTTCTGCTGAGAACTTTAAGGAAAGGGATAATAGAGAACTGCAAAAAATAGTTGTAAAATAACAAGTGGAATTTGCTGTGATACCCTATTTCAATAGATTAGGCTGACTAAACAAAACACAAGTTAGTGTAATTTTACATGTATCTGCCAAGCACCGCTCTAATGAAATTCAAGCTTAGGGAAAATGTATCCTTACAGCAGGCAGTCCTTCTAAGGGTAAGAAAATATCTTGTGACAGAACTTTCAAATATAAAGTCCTGCTAACTGTTGGACTTGTATTGGATGAAAGAAAAAAAGGTGGTTTCACCCTCTGCTCTTGCATTTTTCCTATGTGGTGGTCTTAGAAAAACAAGGATGTCTTTTCCAGGGTTGGCATGCTTTCTCATTGTCCTATAAGATGGTAGTGGAAAGGGAAAGTTTCAGATCCATGAACATTAAAATCTCTCAGGACCTATCCAACTTATTCTCATCATACTTCTTTTTACAATTGCCACTACTGGAACACCAGTTGTGCAGTTGCAACTTACAGAACTTGGAGCTAGATATGGAGTGTTCCAAGATTAATATTATATCCTACTTATTGACCTCATCATTACAGGTGCTGTTCTGGGGACCATAGGCTTCAAATATATTTTGTTTTCTTTCAAAGTTGTTTACTGATATCTTTCTTCCCTTTTTGTTTTCTCTTATTATTTACTTTTGTCAAAAGTTAGACTGGGAAGTTATTGTTATGGGACTTGCAGAGGCATAAACATCTACAAAAGGATTGAAGGTAAACCCTAGAATCCTTCATAAATTGCTGCTAAGTTCTAAATTTTAATGCATGAAATAAAGAGAGGTATTATTCTGGAGGGAAGGAAATCTGTAGTTATGTTCTTGTTAATTATTAGAGGATTTTTTCTCATTCAAATTAAAATGCATTAAAATGAGATGAACTGATTCTGTGTTCTGCCCAGCTTCGGAATTGTGGTCTTCATTTGAAGTTGTCCTCAGTAAGAGGACATTCTTTTTAGGGTATTTAATAATGGAAAATGGTGATTCTTTTGTAAAATAATTTTGCAAAATATTCTCTCTCAATTGAAAGCTTTTTCATAAATCCTCTATTCCCATCTCTACTGCATGAAACTTCCACTGAACAGCCCTTTAATTAAGAGGATAATCTCTATTATTTATTTATTTCTGTAGTAGTTAGAAGACTTTCAACTGCTTTTAATGACCTTTTAAAACAATTATCTTTGAGCACAAAAATCTGATAAATCTAAAAATTAAATCAAACACATTTGTCAGGTGGATTTGCTATTTGCTGAATTCTGGACATAAGATTGTGTTCGATTGCAGAAAGAAAATTTAGCTCCTTCGGTATTGGTTTGTCTTTAAAAAAAAGAATCAATATTAGGACTTCCACTTTACAAGTGCAATTAATCATGTGTCCTTGAAGAACCTCCATTTATTTAGAACAAAATAGACTAGGTTAATGTAGAACTCAGCTCAAAAGGAAGCACATGAAAAAACAAAGAACATTTCTACCTTTCTTTCCCAGGTGAAGTTATAGGATAGTTGAATTATTCAGTTACTGAAGTTCTAAATCTCCAATAAACTCTATCCATCTTAAAAAATGATTTGTTGTTGTTTTTACTTTACTTCCCATTTCTCCCATCTGTATGAATTATAAAGATAGCTTGCTGGTTTCAAGAGAAAAATCAAGAAGTACATTGTCAGTGGACAATTTGAGTTATTGTTGTTGACAGCATTTGGCATTTGGTAAACCTCAAAATAGCCTATAGAATGTACAGTATATGGACTGGATTGTGCAGACTGCATAAATGTATTCTTGCTTAATCAAGATTTATTGGCTAATTTGTGATCATAAAATATGTTAAAGTCAGCAATTTAACATTATATGAATGTTTATACTTTCCCTTTCTCCTTGGCTTCCTTTCTTAGCTGAATTCATTGGTATTTATATGAATATACACCTATTTTTAGGCACACAATCTTCAAAAACTGGTACTTTGCTTTTCTCATTCTCTTATCCATTGACAGCATTTGCAATCCTTGTCTGTGCTTTCTTTTCCCTTGACTGGAAGTCAGAAATATTCAGATTAACCAACTTTAGCATGTCCTTCAGATGTAACTGTGACATTATTAATTGATCTAGCAAATGTTTGTGTGGATCAATACTTTTTTTCATGTTTTAAACCAATATAGAGTTCAGTTAACCTAGCTGCTAACCTCTCTGCTAACATTAGCAGGTAGAAATGCAACAGATTTGGCATCTCGGTGACTTTCCGAAGAAGAAAATGTCAATTGAAACATCATACAAGATGACATCCAGGCTCAATTTTTGAAATACTATTTCTCAAATGGAGGAAGGAAGAGAGATGGGACAGTGGGGAACTTTTCTTCTATATCAACCTCATCATAATTGAATGTTATATTTCATTTTCCAACACGAATCATGCATGCAGGTTGCACATTTCTTCTTGGCATCTAAGCAACCAGAATTATTGTATGCTATACAAAGAGATTAAAAATTCATTTCATTCTTTTTCCACTACTGAAGAATATTTGAATACAGATGAATACATTTGATTACAGAAATACAGATTACTATTGCAAAACCAGGTTTACTGGTTTACCTCTGGTTTATATCTCACAGGTTGCAGATTTATTTGCACAACTTTAATTATCAAGTTAGTGAGCATGCAAAGCAAATACTCTTTTCTACTGTTTTGCACCTGCTTTCTAAATTATCTTCTTACATTATATGACTGGCCATGACCTCTCCACCTTCAGAAAATGTTCCATTTGGCCTTTATCCTGCAGAAAGACTAATTATGTCTTATTCTCCTTCCCCTACCATGAGAAGACAAAGCTAAGCAATGCAAGCTTTGTTTTAAAACTTCTAACTTCATTAAATCGATTTTACTAGTTCTCTTGAACCTTAATCACCTGTCTCTTGATACTCTGATGAAATTGGTTCTACTCATACCCATCTTCTCTAAGAAATATGCATCTCAGAGAATTAACTGGAAAATTGCAACCAGATTTATATCCCCATCTACCAAATTGCTTCCTTCAGGGTGCAGTCTAGAGGTGTAATCTCCTATGTCATACATACTTTTCATCTATATAAATACATCTCACAATCATACAAATGTGATGTCATCTATCACCTATGATATCAGTTTTCTGATATCATAAAGTTGAATAAAGTTGAGTAAAGATAAAGTTGGAATAGTAAAAATCCACTGCCTTTGGATTATTCACTATATTGTGCCCAGTATCTCTGAAAACAACAAAGTTATATCCCTTTTAGTTTATATGTATAGATACGTAAATTATTGCTTGTTGGTTCATGTTTCTTTCCCTTTTTTTGCTTGCCTTTCATCCAATTTATTGGCAGGTTTTGTTTTGTTTTTATTTGTTGATGTTTAACAAGCAAGCTTCATATTATGTTTTTGCTAACTGTACTGACTGGCCCATGGACTAGTCTGATTGGGAGTGTGCTGGATATAATGTGAAATGGCAATTGCCCATAGTAATTTTCTAACTTTGTCAACATTTTCCCTACATGAATTACTTAAAGATAACACATTAGGTCAATTGATATTACCTGAATCAGATTGAAAAACAGTATGCAACTGTCTCTAGCTCCATTTTTGGCCCTTGAGCTCTTTTATATTACAGCTGCCAAAATTGATGGAATAGTTTTCTACCAATTTATGGAGAAAATGTAACTTATGTCAATTCCTAAAAAAGCTTAATACAATTTTAGAAGGGGAAGGAGGAGATTCTGCCTTTGTTTTCATGTGGCATGCTAACCCATTGCTTCATCATATATCACAACATCCTTGATCTAGAAACTGACCATCATCAACTCTTTTCTCTAGTGTAAATCCCAAAGAGTGAAGTTTATGAATTGATGTACTCAGAAGAAGAAGGAAATAAAGCCTTATAGTATCTTTTTAAAACTTTAATTTCCCAAATACAGTTTAAGATTGTAGGGCCACTATTTATAGCCCAACTAATTTGCCATTAACAGAGCAAAGAACAATACTTCTGTTACTAACAGCAAGTATTCTTATGTCTAATCAGCTTCCAATTTGTTTGTCCTTCCCTCTCAAATTCCCTGAATAATATTGGGAACTTTGTTTGGTGTCCCCCAAACATGCTGAATAAATTCCACAATTGGTTTATAAACATGGTTGCTGGTCCTTGCTGTTGTTATTGAATATATTGGATAAATATGTAAAGATATAATGTTGCTTGGGGTATACCATAATGGAGGTAGTCTATACTTTATACTTGCTGATTTGTTGATGCTTTACTTAAACTAAAATTGTATGTCAATGATCGCATGACCACTGTAGATGCCATACACTCAATAAAACAAATACATATTTCATAATGATACATGATAGCCTCTTGACTATAAAACCGGGCTACAAATGTATTACCTGAAGTCACTGCCTTTCTTTCTTTTTCAGTAGGAATAACCTGTAAAGGGAAAATAAAGATAATGAAAATCAGCAAAGTGTCCATCAATAGGCATCTTCTTTACCACAAGCAATGTAGAGAGTGAAAATTAGCCACAAGAATTGTAAGACAAACTGTGCTGGATGGAGCAAAAGCATACATTTCAAGGAACCTCAAAATATTTTCATGTTTGATTCCCATCAAGAAGTGTTTCTTCAAACTTTCAGCCAAATACAATAGAGAAATATATTGAATATTATTATAAAACCTGATATCACACTATTAGCAGCATTTCAGAAGAAAGAAAAAGATAGAAATATTTTATCAAATTATGTTTTAAAACCTATGTTGGAAGGTGGAATGATTTTTTTAAAAAAAAATCAGCTTGATCAATTAAGCTTCAATGTTATTGGAATAAATAGGAATACATTTTATTTTTATGATACTTCTATGAAACAGTTAAATAGCTTCCTATGCTGAGTTGTTTCTGCTACAATTTGTCTTGCCACGCTGGATAACTTCTGGTTGTTTGTTATCATCCCCACATCATTACTGGCAGAAAGGATTAAGTTGTTTTGTGTGTAATTTCATCAATTTGCTGATGGAGCTCAGATTTATGTTTTAAAATGTTCACCACATTCAGTATCAGCAGTTCAAAAAGAACAAGATAAGGTACAAAAAACCTGGAGATTTTGGTGGAAAGCGAATCAAGCAAAATCAGGAAAACAAACCCATGACTATCTTTAAATTGATTTGTACTCCACAAAAGAAGACAATCACTGCAGTATGTTTACTAGTGAGGCAACCAGTTTTATACTACAAAGCTTTCTTCTTGGTAAAGAACTGCTGGACAGATTTTCAACTTAGCCAAAAGGAAGAACATATGGAAAGGAATTGCTAGCAACTGCTACCAAAGCAACAATTTCTAACACCTTTTGTCATATGTATTTTTAGTAGCCTAGCATGGCTGCAGTTATCATGGCATAAGTCAGCAAATAGAGAGAAAAGGGGAGAAGGTCAATTCTAGCCTTTTAAATGGAGCTTTGTTGTCATGCACATGATTCAGCTGACCTAGGTGCTAGCAATAATCATTTTGGGAAGATGAAGAACAACATTCCCAATTATTTTAGCCCCGCACATCAATGTTGTGTAGGTACTAAAGCCGTGGGGGAGGGGACATTGACCTCCTCAATTTTTGGGGAACATGCTACCAGTATTTATCCAAAATTGGGAGAGAGAGAGGAGAAGGAGAGGAGACAAAAATGAGGAGATAGAAAGACTGCAAAACAGAGTGACTGGCAAGAAAAATTGGAGTTTAAAGTTTGTTGAATGTGAGGAGTATATGTTGGTTCTTGCTCTGAAATGGAAAAAAAGAGCCCATGGGCTGCTTCCATGGAGGACCCAAGATGAGAAGGAAGGGTCAGGTGGCATTGGCAGAGCTTTGGTCTCTGGTGAAGAATTGGGCAGAAGACTCCAAGAGAGAGATACTTTCCCCAATGGAGGAAATGCAATTGCGGAAAAGATGAAAAGATCCAAGAAAAGAAAACTAGCAATACTGAGTATGTTCAATTCAGCACCTTCCTTTTTTCTGACTATTTAATGATGAGCCCAAAACAACAACAACAATAATAATAACAATACTACCACGACTAATAATAATACTTTATTGTCATTGTACATATATACACAGTATACACATACAATAAAATTCACATAACACCCAGAGACCAGACCCAACACACATGACAATCCCCAAACACAACCCCACCTGCCAAAATTCCCTACCCCCTGAAAACACACAAGCATCCACACAACAGACTAAGTCATGCTGTCCAATAGCTCACTGATGGTGGTCCTTAAGTTCATTGTTGAGTGTAATTATAGCTCTGGGATAAAAACTGTTCAAAAAATGTCTGCCCCAAAAATGGCGGAGGGAGATGAAGATGCAAAAAGTGAAGAGATTAGGAGATGAGTTAAGGAGGTATAGTCAGTGATAGAGATATTTAGAAAGAATCCTACTACTGGGTAAAAAGTTTGTAATGTAAGCATTGTTGTAAATAATTTCAGTATTTATATAAAAAAGCATAAAGCCTACACTGTCTTCATTTCTTTGTGTCAATTGCCACCCTTGGAAACCAAAATATACTACTTGTTATAAACAAATCCATTCACATTGTGTGATGCCCTTGTATTAATTCCCCCTTTTTTTAATGCAGTAGAGAAAGCTGCCATGTGGGAAGTTCATACTAGTTTGGATTTTCTCCTCCAATCTAGTGCCCTCCAAGCATGCTGAATAAATTCCACAACTGTTTTATAAACATGTCTGCTGGTCCTTCTGTGAGGAATCTTTACCATTGTTATTGAACGTATTGGATACAGGCCAGTGGGTTTAGCTTTTTCATTGTGATTCTATTTCCCAGGACATTCTAATTAAAACTGCATTGGGTAGCACCTAATTTGGGACACAAAAGAATGTCATATTTCAATGACAAGAATAGCATGTCCTCAACAGGAAAAGTTTACTAATATTTTTGCACCCCACTCTTGTGTGTCAGGAGAATATGGATCTATTGGGGTTTTTTTCCAGATTGTGCAGCTGCTAAAGCAATGGAGAAAATAAGTTGTCACATTCCTGTTTATATGAATTTTTTTTCAACAAAGGGTAAAGACATAGAGTTTTCATTATTATCATTAGTCAGAAAGGAAAAAATGTGATTCTGTGAGCACCTGAAAATTATAACTCCTTTATAAATGAGTAATTAAAGTGAGACTGCAGCATTGTTTCCTTGAAAATTAACTCCATCAAAATCAATAGAATTTCAGGGAAAACACATTTAAGTTAATATTAATTTGAAGTGTACTCTTATTATTATTACAGAACTTTGATTTAAAGGATTAAATTAAAAGATAATTTGTCTATTTTATTCTTACTAAAGTATTTATTCTACGATTACTTTCCCCCCATTCCTTATGATAGATTAGATTTTATTTCTATTGCATTTATCACAACTTAATGTGGTCTATTTATGGGGAGGAGCATTTTCTATGTTCGTTCTATATACTTTCCTTACATTCTATGTGAGAGCATATAATCTAATACTCAATTCATTCTGTGACTTAATTCACTTTATGATTTTTTTCACAATAGGGTACAAATGAGTGTTTGATGAAAGTTGGCACATCCTGGTTCCATGTGACATGACTGAGAAACTGACACTGAGAAAGAATAGTTTGCAGAGTACTGTTTGAGAATGAGCCACAACAACCCTCATTAGTTTTACTTGATTGATTGGTTGGTTGATTGATTGATTGACTAAATGACTGATTAAGTCATTTGGACACTTATTTTATTTATGTACTGAACTTGATTGATAAATGGATAACAGAAGTGCTAATTTAATTGTACTCATGAATGATAGGAGTTGTCTGCCTGGTGATATCACGAAGGCAAACCTGGGATACTGGAACACAGGGCACTTGAAAACTTGGGTTATTAAATGGGAACATGATTCTGGAAGGTATCTCATAAAATAGTGGCTAGAACCAGAGGTGGGTTGCATATATTGTAACAACTGGTTCATCTAGTACAGAACCAAAAATGTGTGCATGCACGTATGCACATGCCCCCTTTGCGCAGCTACAAAAACATGGGGATTTCCTGTGCATGGTAACCATGGTGAGTAGAGCAGGCAAGGCATGGAAATCAGCTGGTATATGTAGGTGGGGCGAGTGAGTTAGATATATAGGATGAAATAGCTTCAGGGCAGGTGAGTGGGCCCAGACAATGGTCACAACTACCAGTACAGGTGACCGGTCCAAACCAGCAGTAGCCCACCACTGGCTAGAACATATGACTGGCATGGAATACATAAGTTGAATTTGGACTGCCTTGCTCTTAATAAAATTGATTTCAATAGCCTTTACGTGGGATAGTTTTTTTTTTCTTTTTCAATAGTTTTTATTAAGATATAAGGTATTATAAAATATAAAATACAAAAGTAAATAAGAGGACAGCAAGGGGGAAGGGAAAAGGGGAAAGAAAAGTGAGGAAGGATAGGGGAAGAAAAAGAAAAAGAAGCTTTCAACTCTCTGTTACAATAGAATAAAGCATAAACAACAAATCACAACTTTTTGTTTTACCATAATATATGAACCAATCATTTCCATAAAGATCTATCAATCTAAACTGTAAAACACAAAAGCAAACTTTCATTCTTTTCCACATCAAGCACGAGGTTCAGAAGCAGTGGGAAGTTTTTCAATCTTCAAGCCAAGCCAATCTGAGGATTCTTGCAGATATTATTATTAAGTAGACTGAGCCCTACTTAAATGTTAAGTGTTGACAATATGCTGTCACCTATTGTGTTGCGTGTCTTGCCCTTATCAGCCATTTTTTTAAGTATAGGGGCATATTTTTGCAGGCTGCATAGAGTAACATTCAATAAAGTTGTGGCCCAGGAATGTTTGAGGAGAATTTTGTAACATTCTGAGTTTTCAACAGTCTAGAGGAATGTAGTATTTTATTATGAACATGAATGGCTGGATGGATGGAAATGAGAGAAGAGAATAGAAAAAAGATGATTCCCCCCCCTCCCAAGATCATCTAAATCTAGATTTTAATCATGACTGTTTGGTAAGTATATACTTAGGAATGGGTTTGTTTGTTTCTGATGTATAGTAGCAGCACACAATATAGAAGAACAGATACAAAAAACATGAGTTATTTGTTTGTTTATGAGAAAATAAATAAAGGCCACGAGAGAGAGAGAGAGAGAGAGAGAGAGAGAGGGAGAGAGAGAGAGAAGGTTCTAAGTCTGAGAGGAACCATTGGGTGAAATACCAAGAGCAGATTGTAAGAAAAGAAATTAAATAAACCAGAATAAAGTCCAAAGACTGTGGATGGAAAAGTATAAGTACCATATGAAAAAAAAAGGTGGTAGATTATTTTTCCAACAGAAGAAATGGAAAGTGAATGAAAGGAAAGAGGATGTGAATGTTATATGGAAAAATAAGTGTGAACTATGCAAACATACCAGATACTTGGGATGTATTCCTCATGGTACCCAATTTTTAAAGGTAACAAGAAGATCCTATAAATTAGAGACCAATTCGTTTACCGAACATCAACAACAAATTGTGTCAGACATCTGTGCTGTAAATTTTGTTGCTGACTTGATGAGGAGAATATTATTAAGATTGAGCACATGGAGTTCAGAAAAGAAAAATCTTTGATAGATTACTGTTTGGATTTACAGCATCTAGTAAATAAATAAACTGGTAGCATAGGTGCACAATTGTCCATGAACTTTATGTTTGTCTTCAACTTTATTTCAAGTTTAGATCTTTGTTGAGGTGACTTGTTCACATGGATAGAATTAGGATCAAACTGCAAAACAAATGAACAAAATAAGACAGTACAGGCCAAGAAGAAGAGAAAGACCAAGAAATGTCACAACTGGGTGGAATTCATAAGATCTTCAAAAAGACGTAAAAATAAACAGTGTATGAAATGATGTCCTGATATAGTAGAAATAAGAATGATTTGTGATGACAGAATGGTAAAGAGTAGTGTAATAAAAATTGTGTCATAATCTAGATCTCACTATATTTCTTTTTTTGCCCCTCCATCTGATCTCTTTTCTTTATTTTTTTTACTTACTTTTTTTGCCCTTTTTTATTTCTGTGTTTCACATATTTTTTTACCCCAAAAGGGAATAGTGAGGGTGGAATATATGGAAAATATATAATATGTCAATTAGGCTGCAAATTCTGCAAATTAGGCATCAACTCATTCTGCTGAGTTCTATAACAAGCACATATTATAATTAAGCAAATCAATTATACCCAATAGGTATTTTTTTTTCCTGGAAACCTGAAGTAAATGCAATTGTTTTTGCAAAATATGGTTGCATGATTATGGGATGCTGCAAATGGCCATTAAGATGAGTTGGTTATTGAGCACCCAAAATGCAATACCCTGACTAAAGGATGTGTGGCCATTGCAATTTCAAAAATGGGTCATAAGTGGGTTTGGGGACTCCATCATAAGTTTGAATGATCACAAAGCAACTAGTTACAAGTCAAGGATTACCAGTTAAAAAAAGTTCTTGGTGTTTTGTTTTGTTTTTTGGTAAAAAAAAATGTTCTTACAATATATCCAGAAGTATTTAAAAGGGAGTACAGTTGTGATTTGGAACTAACCTCAAATGCAGCAGAAATTCTGGAATCCTGATTTAGTAGTTATAATAGCAATAGATATAATAAGAGTGCCACCAACAGGATGTTTAGAAAATCAGCAGAAATGAATGAAAGAGAAAGGAACATATTTTGAAAAAAAATATTTTAAAAACATATTTTTTTAAAAAAAATCACCGTGGGACATTGATATCTTCAGAAAGCATTCTTATTTAAGGTTTTTCTATATAAACGAACGATCCTTTTTAAGAGGAGAAATGAATGAAAGGACTCTCTGGATGCCCATGAAATTATTTAATGAACCATGCATATTGCACATTAAGAACACCATCTGGTCTCAATCTCCCACCCCTTCCACTTTCATTTCAAATATACCCCAGGCTTGAAAAAGCTGGGTAACAGTTTCTTCGTATTTATCTGTGAGGTCTATGTTTCTGTTTTTGAGGTGGCTGTTCCAGTTTGCAAATAGAGATTGAGTCGATCACTCTAAAACAAGGGTGTCAAACTCAAGGCCCATGGGCCGCATCCAGCCTGCAGAGTACTTAGTTGTGGCTCAGGAGGGAGCAAGCAAAGGACCAGCCAGTGATGCCTCTGCCAGCAAAAATGGAACTCAGGAGGGCCATGAGCACCCACCTACCCCAAGCTCCATTTTCACCGGCAGAGGGTTTCAGGAGACTGTCATGGCCAAAATCTGAGCCTGGGTGGACCGCGGACAGCCTCCCTGGGCTCCATTTTTATCAGCAGAGGGCTACAAGAGACCGTTGCAGCTGAAAATGGATTCTGAGTGGGCTCCCGGGGCTTCATTTTTGCTGGAAGAGAGTTGCAGGAGGTCATTGTGGCCAAAAACAAAGCTTGATGAGTGATGTTGATCTCGCCATGCCCACCCCAGCCACGCCCAACCCAGCCACACCCATCCCAGTCCCCCAAGGTCAAATACAACCCTGATGTGGCCCTCAATGAAATTGAGTTTGATACCCCTGCTCTAAAATGTTATGAGGGAGGAAGTGGTCAGCTCCCCTGAGACAGTTCGTTTCTATCTTATTTTCAAATCTTCTCAAGTCAGAGGTGTGTATGGGAAGGGAAGAAAGGAAATCCTCTTTATTTTCTATAAAGGAGAATGTTTTTAGCTCAAGGTTGAAATGGAGGGATCATTGGTACTCTCTGAGCTTGATTGTTTTATTGCAGAAAGAAACGATGATATTATCTAGTTTGGGTAATGAAAACATCTGTAAGAAAACAACCAGGTTCAGAGAGCACCAAAGACCCCTCTTAATTTCCTTTCTGAAAGGAAAGAAAATTTACTTTAATGTATAATGCTGACTTTTCAAAACCCTCTAATATTTCCTTTAGGACTACCTCTGACTTTCTCACTCCCCATTATTTCCCCTCCACTCTGCCTCCAGAGTTATCTATTTCAGGGGGAGCAGGAAGTATTTAGTCTCTTGACCCACCTCTTCTCTTCTGCCTTTCTTCAGGCCTGCTTTGTGCACATTGTAAGTTACTGCAAAGTAAATTATGATTTTCCTGCAGTAATTTATTCAGCTCTCCAACACTTTTTTTAAAGCCTGCTTCAAACCTGCTGCCAGCCTGAGATGTTTGGATTCGTAACCCCATTTTTAGTGTCTGGCTTTTTGCTGCCTGAAAACTGAACTAACGTATCACATTTGTCTCTGTTTCTGTTTCTATTATTTATTTATTTATTTTTCCCAGTAAGTTTTCCAGAGTGGAAGATTGCCTATGTTGCATTTCAAAACATGTTTTAATAGAATTATAACACTTTTTTTTAATTTCAAACAAAGTAGAATTGATTAGATCAAGAGAGAGAGAGAGAGATTTAGAAAGTGAGAGAGAGATATTGTTTTAATTCAGAATATATACATTTTGGAATATTTCAAAATATATTTAGTTCCATATATTCTACAGAATATATTTAGCTTGTATATACAAACTTTTGTGAATACACACATACACACACACCATACACAGTCTACAGTCTACAATCATGTGGTATCTATATTCCATAAACTGATTAGGCTTATTCAAATAGATTAGATGCACCATTGTTTCAAGGTTTGGTTGTTAATTTTGCTTGCCCAAGACTCAATGTGCAAGATAGGTATTGAAAATGTTGAGAGCATCTGTAATGCAGAAATTAAAATGCTATTATTAAAATTAGTTGGATTCTTTTTCAAACCCTGGCCCCTTTCCAATGTAATTTTATGCTTGGGAGGGGAGCAGGATGTCACACAAATATGGTTAATATTTTAGGAGATGTGGTAACACAAAGTGCCAGAGTTTGTGTGAGAATCCCAACTGTAAGCATGTGTTTATTTCAGACCCAGTTAACAGAAGCAGGAGGCAGGAAAGTAATAAGTACAACAAAACAAAAACAAAGCAAAGCAAGATTGTTCTTGTGTTTTCATTTCAAAATAGAGTTTTGGGAAAAACAGAAGGAAAGGGCTAAATCAGCTGAAGAATTGCAGATAGATTCAACACAAAGACTACCAGGAAATGCCACAAGTAGAATAAGCAGCATGAAAAAGAGCAGCAGGGAAAAATTCAGAGTAACTGAGAAGAAAACATGTCCAATTTAATTATATTGAAATTGTAAGATGCAAACAAGAGAGCCAACAGCTCTCTCTAAAGCAGACCAAGAGGATTTGTGGATGAGAAAATGGTCCTTGGCTTGCTTCTTCCAACTTTCCCCAGTTTTGCCCAATGTATGGAACATTAAAAAATACAAATTTGTCTGAGATTCCATAAAGCCGGAAAGTCTACTGATTTGGATAATTTTTATTCAAAGGTTACAATTTTAAGGATGATCAAACCAGCTTAGAACTGGAACACTTTTTGAAGCTTTGCAGTCTCAACTCACTAATGGGGAATGGAGGAAAATATACCAGATGATGACATAGAGAAACATTGTTATAGTCCTTGTCAGACTTATGGAATAGACCAGATAGGAAATATGACCAGATGAGCTAATTCAACCTTACTGTACAGATCCAATCTGGACTGATAGCCCAGGATCAGAGGTTTAGTCTTCCGAGCTTTCGGATTCATTTTGGATCCCATCCTCAGGAGGCCTTTATTGTAAGGATATGTTGAAAGAATCTTGCAAGTCTGAAAACATTCAAGACCTCCCCCATTCTCTTTATAACCCAAGAAACTAAGAAGGATTGCTTCTTACCTTCCCACCCATCCAGTGGTGGGATTCAAAAATAGTTACTACTGGTTTTGTAGGCATGTCTTGGGTGGGCATGGCTTGGCTTGGTGGGTGTGGCAGGGGAAGGATACTGCAAAATGCCCATTCCCTCCCCACCCCACTAACCTGCTTCCCAGCTCCATTCTCCTGTGAGGGCAACCAAAGAAGACTCAGCTGATCAGCTGGGATTCGGGAGGCAGAGAATAGATGGGGGCAGGACCAGTGAGAGGTGGTATTTGCTGGTTCTCTGAACTATTCAAAATTTCTGCTACTGGTTCTCCGAACTACTCAAAATTTCTGCTACTGGTTCTTCAGAACTGGTCAGAACCTGTTGAATACCACCTCTGCACCCACCCACATTTCTTCTGTGGATTAAGTTGCTTTTTATCTAACCATTCCTCTGGCTGCATCTGTTTGCTCTATCATCTGTCAAGGTAATTCCCACAGGACATTATATCTCTGCATACCTATCCCAATTGGTTTATCCAACCTGAAGCAAACTGTCCTTCCAGATAAATGATTTTGCCCTAATCTAGCTTCCCTTTGTCTGGAAACTAATATGATTTAGCAGGTAGCAGGAAGAAACACTTAAACACTTAAGATTTTTCTTTCTTCCTTGGTTAAATACAGGGGTGGGATTCTACCAGTTCGCACCTATTCACTAGAACTGGTTGTTAACATTCTGAGCAGTTCGGAGAACCAGTTGTTAGAAGAAATTACTGGGCCAATCCTGTAAGGAAGCAGGAAGGAAACATTCTGGTGTTGCTTACAGAAACTGTCTCTCCGTTAATCCTTATTACATTCGTGGCAGGACTAGACTTACTGTCTCAGGAACTTCTATGGAGTTTTTTTCCCCTCCTTTGCTGGTACTTTGTGTGGAGTGACCATTCAAAGTTACAATGGCACTGAAAAAAGTGACTTATGACCATTTTTCACTCTTATGACTGTTGCAGTATCCCCACAGTAATGAGAGGCCAGGCGAGGAGATGCATGCCTCGATGTGAATGATATAGAGTTGGCCACGCCCAGCCAATAACATGACCACCAAGCCATGCCCACCAATAAAGGCATGCCCACAGAACCGGTTGTTAAAATGTTTGAATCCCACCCCTGTGCAGGCTACTTCTGCTGCAGCTAGCTGCCTGCAATTTGGCAGATCGAATCTCACCAGGCTCAAGATTGACTCAGCCTTCCAAACTTCCGAGGTGGGTAAAATGAGGACCCAGATTGTTGGGGACAAGATGCTGACTCTGAAATCCACTTAGAGAGGACTGTAAAGCACTATAAAGTGGAATATAAGTCCAAGCGCTATTGCTATTGCTATGTCTCTCTCTCTCCCCTCTCTTTCCCTCTCCCTCTCTCCCTCTCTCGCACACAGACATACAATCCCAATAGAATGAAACTAGTCAGGTACTGCCTCCTTGTGGTCAATATCACTAAAAAGTGATAAGAACAGAGGTTCTGTGGTAAGAACAGAGCAGAAAACATGTAAAACTCCAATTATAGGAACACGAAATAATATAACAATTCTATGTATCTCTATGTTCTGAGGACCTAAACAGAAGGTGAATTGCATGCACCATTCAGATAACTGAGAATATGAAATTTTAATTTTGGGTTGGAAATAATTGTGAACACCTTCTAAGTGTTTATGTGTGTGGGGAATTTGGCACACAGTTTGAGTACTTTTGGTTTAAGTAATGCACATATTTCCATATCTTAACTTCTTTTATGATAAAAAGCCATATAATAATCTTGTAAGGAATTGTGACTTTTAGCTTTTTCCTTCGGTTTTCCAAGTAGATTTGGGAATAAACATACATACATACATACATACATAAAATGTACACACACACACACACACACATATATAATTTTCATATAAAAGAATAAAGACAAAAAAATGAAATAGAACAGTTAGCATAATGCTGATATTAGGAAAAGATCAAGAATATATTATTAAGCAGTTGATTTATGAGCAGTTAATAAAATAATATTTTGCTTAGTAGAAGTCCACAGTGATACCAATTTTATAAGATCTTTCTCTTTCTGTCCCTCTCCCTCCCTTCCTCCCCCCCCTCTCTTTGTAATAATTTACAAATCATTTTGTTGATTTATGGAATGTAATGAATATAGTATACTTGATTTTAACAAGATCATTTGGTGGAGTCCTTCAGGAAATTCTGGAAAACAAAATGGCTAAAATATCTGCTAGATTGTGCTACCATTATAAAAGTGCGTTTGGTCTAAAGGTTAAGGCACCAGGCTACAAACCAGGAGGCTGTGATTTCTAGTTCCACCTTAGGCATGAAAGCTAGCTGGGTGATTTTGTATCAGTCATCTCTCTCAGCCCACCTCAATTCACAGAGTTGTGAATTGAGGCGTATTCTATGGGTTCAAAGGCGTATTCTATGGGTTATTTATAAAAATAATAAAGGTGAGATATAAATCAATCAATCAATCAATCAATCAATCAATCTGCACCTTAGGCATTAATCTAGTTGGGTGATCCTGGGCTCTATCAATTTAGGGTGAAGAAGGTAATGGCAAACTACTTTTGTAATCTTGAAAACTCCAGCAAGTTGTCCAGTCAATTGCCAGAAGCCTTAACTGTCTCAAAGCACCACCATATGATCACTATATTGATGCAAAATTGGTTGGACATTGTACTCAATACATTATCATTTATCACTTACCTTTTGAATCTCATGGCAGCATGACAGAATGCAATCAATGCTGCTAGTTTCCAGACAAGATCTGTTTCATTTGTACATATTTTAATCTTGTATGTTATATTTTAAATTGTATGTCATATTTATTTTAATTGTGATGTTTTGTACATGAATAAACTTACTTTTTGACAATATCTTTTTGACAATAGATGATAGATAGATCGATCGATCGATCGATAGATAGATAGATAGATCCTGCCCCCCAAATCGAAATCCTATCACAGAAATTTGAACAATCTGATTGAGCCAAATATCAATTCACACCAGCACTTCCAGGGTTATCTCTGTAAACACCTGGAATCTAAATACTGCCAATATTTAGAAGAAAATCACTGAAGTTCAGTAATAAGATTTCCTGCTAATATTTGGAAAAAAATAAATCAGGTAAAACAAGCATGGAGTGCAATATAGATATACATAGATATATAGATAGATATACTATATCTTAAATCCCTTAAAAAACTGAGAGGTTGAACTTTCTGCCTGACATTTACAGTAAATCATGTCATCTGTTGTGTTTATTTTTTTAAATAAATGTGGCCTGTAGCTACTGCAGAACAGTCCATGCAAGGTCAGTGGAGGCAAGGAAGGAACTGAGAAGTTAAATTGACCTTAAAGAGATATTGCACAGTTCATTAAATTGGTCTGAAAAGAACATACTCAAGAGAAATAGTCATCTTAATTTAATTGTAATTCTTGAAGGAGTATGATTGACACATTAATCTTTTAAAACACTTTTAACATACAACAATAGTTGTTGAAAATAAATAAAATAAGTCTGCTGTTTCAATGTACCATTAGAAAATAATTTATTTGTCACCTTGTAAATTATATATTTTTCAGTTTGAAGACATAATATACATAGTGAGAGAACATCAAAAGTAGACATTGGGATTTTTTTGATAAATATAATCCTCTGAAATTTTAATGGTTTGCTTATTTTTTTGTTTTTGCTTATCAAAACATCCTTTGCACTGTTGTTTTTTTAAATTATGAATTCACCCTGTCCTAGTTCATTTGAGCTATCCTGATTTTAATCTACTTCTACTTTTCTCACTGGTGATGCATCAAGGAGCTGATATAAATATGTCTTTGAAATGCCTACCATATTTTCCTTGTTTATATCTTGATTTCCTAATGTTCAAAAATATTAATTGGTATTACTTAAGGGATTAATACAATAAGTTGTGAAGGACATTTTGCTGTAAAGAATCACCTTACATAGGAGATGGGCTGCTTAAAAATGAATAAGAAAGTAAACAGGAAGAAGGAAGGAATGAAGAAAAGAAGGAAGGAAGGAAGGAAGGAAGGAAGGAAGGAAGGAAGGAAGGAAGGAAGGAAGGAAGGAAGGAAGGAAAAAGGATGGTGAAGGCAAAAGTATTTGGCAATCAAAGTTCTGAGACTCTCTGTGAGAGAAAGCTAGACTGATATTAAATAAAGCACATCTAGATAATCTGAAAAATGCCCTGTATATTTAACTACTCTGTATGCAATCCACAGAGTCACATAGAGCATGGATATTCAGGGGCTGGGCTATGGGAAGAGGTGGATGTGACATCAGATATATCATTAACTTTGACATGAAGCCAACTCCATTATTTAGATCATTTGTGAAATGATGTAATAGGGCATTATTGTATCTGGTACAAGAAGCCATGATGAAAGCTGAATCTTCTTTTCCTACCAGTTCAGATGATTGGTGGCCAACAAATGCCTAGCAATACTGAATACAACATTGCTGCATTTTGCAGCAATGTTTGGCATGCAAAGTAACTTCTTTATAATATGTTTTTTTTAAAGTGGGACAATAATTGGCCCCAATTGCATTGATGACAGCTGACATTAGGATTTGATTGAGTATAAGGTACAGAACTGAGTTAATTACTTGATAATTCCTTGATACTTCCTGACCAGATACAGAGAATTCTCAGAGATGGCAGGGTGCATGGAGCATCTTGGCATAAACTGATCTCATATTCTCCTGCCAGTATGGGGATGGGAAATCAATCTTTAAATCCATATACTAGGCTGGATCTAAAAGCTTCCCCTGCTTTGGATAGATAGATAGATAGATAGATAGATAGATAGATAGATAGATAGATAGATAGATAGATGGATGGATGGATGGATGGATGGATGGATGGATGGATGGATGGATGGATGGATGGATGGATGGATGGATATAGATAGATAGATAGATAGATAGATAGATAGATAGATAGATAGATAGATAGATAGATAGACAGACAGACCTTCATTCTCTGTTTAAATTGAAGATTTGAACATTACAGTTGTAGATCCAGTCCAAAGTGCAGCTCCTCAAACTCAGAGATAGATGTACTCTATACAAAATAGGCATGCATTAAATGAAAGGATGTGTAAGTGGGAGACCCTGAATTAAAAAAAGAGGAGGAAACTCAAAATGTCTACTTATTTTAATTGACTTGTGAAAACTGTAGGCTTCAGATATACCTGCCACCTATTCTCACCAATCAGGGATTCTACTGGTTTCTTGGGTACCTCTTCTGCAGCATACTGGGTACCGCTTCCTTTTCTACCCACATACCAGAAAAAAGGTGGAAGTCCTTTTTGCTGTATTCACCCCTATGCATAGCCAAAGGGATTGTCTCTGTACATTGCAGCAGAAGCCAAAAAGAAAAACAAAAAGTAATCCAGAGAAGAATTGAGATAAACAGGGTTGAGAGGATGAGTTTGTATGTGAATTCCTCAGTCCACCATAAAGGAATTCTGAGATTTATTGGGGAATAGATGCAGTTGTTACAGATAGTTTTAATTTACATTTACACTAGCATTCAAGCTTAAATAATTCTGAACTGCCTTTCTCCTAGATCTGTTATTTCAGGCTTTTATAAAACTTCTTTTTTAATAAGTGTTTTTTTTATGCATAAGAATTATAAGTATATAAAAGCAGTAATCTGTTCCATGTCATAATATTTGAAAGCTTTGGCATTATTAATGATCTTGTTGCTAGACAATTAACCTGTTCAAAGGTAATGCCTGTTCAAAAAAGAATTCTATGGCTAGGCTCAATAGGTTGAATGCATTTTGGAAAATGATGAAGATAAAAATGGTTAAGGCAGTTTTGTAAAATGGCACAAGATGCTGTTCTTTTTAATTTTTGCAAAGGTTTTTCTTAAAATTCCTTTTAAGCAGTGTCTCACACGCAGTGCCGATTCCAAAAGATATGGTGACAAAAAAGTATGTGCGTGTGTGTGTGTGTGTATACATACATCCATATATTAACTGCTCAGAAACTCACTGAATTTCATACTAAATGCGTTTTGAAATGAAAATTTTGTCCCAGTATTCATCAAGCGTTTAGCATTCAACCCACAGTCTAGAACCTATCAATGTCAGCTGCCCTATTAATTATGGGAAAAACTGTATTCATCAGACCTCCCAGAACCAATTAACAATGACCTCCAAGGTACCACTCTCTCTGTGTGTGTGAAGATATGTCATCAGCACAAAAATGATTAGCAAGAATAGACCATAGTTCAATAGATATATGGATGGATGGAAGCATAGATAGATAGAAAATAGATATATAGAGTTATTGATATTGATGTATTAATATGCTGTATGTTGAACGATACCTATTCTAGACTGTGCTGTACACCTCCTATTCAATTTTTGCTGATCCCATATTTTCTTTCTCAAAAAACAAGCAAACAAAAAAAATTGACTCTTCCTAAACTGTGGGTGGTTGATTTTCATGAGCTTCACATATATTTCCTATTGATCCTCCCTCCTTAATTTACATTCAAAAATATTTTTGAGCAAATGCAGAAAGATCTATTATATGTCAGCTCAAAATACATTTTTCACAAGTCCAACTAACATTTTAGGAAGAAAATCAGATAGGGCTGTTCATCATTTGTCAATAGCTGCAAAATGGTAGTAGTGGTTGTGGTAGAATATGGATTCATTATATTTATCATTTAGAAGCTCCCCTTTGTCATCACCACTCCCCCAAAATTCCTACAGAACATATAATTAGAATACCAACTCAATATATATTAAGAACAGGATATTTTATACTTTAATACCACAAGATACAGAAACTTTCAATGAACCAATCTAAAAACCAATATTATGTGTCATGTTTTGATCAATAGTATTAGATTTTCCAGTAGAACTTCTGAAGAAGATTGAAAAATATAGGCAGTTTTAGGGAGGAGACCATTTTCTGAGTATCTTGGAAAAAAGCAATTTATGATTTTGGGGATCACTACCATGGAATAAAACTTAGAATGTATTATTACTGGTATTTCTTTAGATTTGTTCTAAGCCTTCAGCAATCAATGTGGTTGATTGCTTTATGTGATCCTTTGAAAGTTTTCTATATATTTCCATGATGTCTAGCCCATCCCATAGCAAGAAACAACTGATTGAGTTGTATTATACATTTCTCAAAATGAGATATTGCTTTCTCCTTATTTTAGTGATATGTTTCATAGTAGTAAGTCTTTTATATATACTTGCTCATCCCAGGAGATACTTTCCATTTGACTGATTGTAGGCATAAAACATAAAGTAGCTGAATAAAGTGATTGTGTTATTTGTGCCTGTATGTCTTTCCCACACAAACAGAACCAACCTTTTTTCACATAATTACAGTAGTTTGGAATTCATGGGTCTAACTTCCCTTTGCTTCATGGGTTATCTATGGTCAATAAACTAAATTGTAAGCTGCTCAGAGTTATTGACTGAGAGGAACACCTACAGAAATTAAACAAATATGATCCAGAGAGACTATGTCAGATCATACAAAATTCCTTCTCAATAGGATTTTAATAATTTGAAGTATACTGTACTTGAGTAGGGCTAAAGTAAGGGTTAATTTAAGGTGCAACATATTTGTTTTTCTTTTACTGAAAAATAAGCACAAATTATTAGATTGGGAATCCAGCATATGAGATAAGGAACCTTTAACTGTCCATCTGTAGTCCCAATCCAAATAAGAACATTAGACAGGGTAATTTCCAAATATAAAATTTCCACTATAAGAAGCCCAGCTCCTTCTCATCCATAGAGATTGGCCAAACTAAAATTTTGTATTCTGAAACCAAGAATTTACAAAAGTACAATAAAAATTTCCAATGATTTCACCTGAAGAAAATATATTGGGAAATCTTTTTCCACTTACCAAGCCTTTAAATCATGGGTGTCAAACTGGTGGTATCCAGAGGTAATACTCAGCAGGTTCTCCTCCCTTAGTGGGTGGGGAGGGAATGGAGATTTTAGAGTATCCTTCCCCTGGAGTGGGGTGGGAATGGAGATTTTGCAGTATCCTTCCCCTGCCATGCCCACCAAGCCATGCCCACCAAGCCACACCACACCAATCAAGCTACACCCACAGAACCAATAGTAAAATAAATTGAATCCCACTACTGGCAGCATCACATTGTGGTCATGCTACATTTTTTTATTTTTTCCCTTTGCAGAGCTGAGGTGGGCATGGCTTGTGCATGACACATCTGGCCCATGGGCCACTTGTTGACAACCCTGCTCTAGATGAATGATTTGATACAATGTAAATGCTTCATTTGAGGAACTATGTTGTCTCCTTGCCTTGATAAGGAGACCTTATCTCAATGGTCAGTATGTCAACACAATGGATAACCAATGAGCACAAGCTTAATAATCACATAGCACCATTCATGTACTTTATAGAGCTACAGTACATTTTATGGTTCTAGAATTCAGGTAAATACACATTTTCTAACTGTAACCCAGACACACAAAGAAAGCAAACAAAGGGTACCTTGTGATCAGTTTCTATGTTAAAACTTAAGCAACATGGCAAACCATTGACAGTATTTGAAACATTTGGCCCAATATTATGTTCAGCTTCAAGACACCTAATGTATCAGAAATGATTACTAAAAATTACAACGCAAAAAAAAGGCCTACAGCTCAGTAATAAACAGTGGTGGATTTAAAAGTTTTTACTACCAGTTCTGTAGGTGTGGCTTGGTAGGTATGGCAGAGGAAGGATACTGTAAAATCTCCAGGCAGAGGTGGTATTTGCCGGTTCTCTGAACTTCTCAAAATTTCCACTACTGGTTCTCCAGAACTGGTCAGAACCTGCTGAATACCACCTCTGGTAATAAACCAATTTGATAACCTTCTTCCAGTACTTGGAGGTCTGTACAGAGAAGAGGGGTTTGACTTATTTTCCAAAGCACTTGAGGAAAAGAAAGAAATAACAAGTGGAAGCTCATTAAAATAATGATCCAGTCTGGAACTAAAGAAAAATTTCCTGACAGTAAAAATAGTTCATCATTTGAACAGCTTGCCTCCCATTGTTGTTTGGGTTCCATCACTGGAGATTTTCAAAAAAAGGTTGGCCAGTCATTTGTCCAGGATAGTGTAAAGTCTTTGGCCTTGGGCAGGATCTTGGACTAGAAGGATCCTTCTAGCTCCATCATTCTACAACATTAAGTCTTCTCCTGCAAACTTTGGTACTCATTTGCCTATACTGTGACCTACTAGAAAGCAGCTTTTATCAAACCTTTAAGAAGAGCAGAGAAACTTGCTCCAGTAGATAGAGTCAAAGACTTGCAAGATTGATGTCAGTCCTTTTGCAATAGACCAGGTTAGGAAATTTAAGCAGAAGGAAAATTATAATTCTGTCTTATAATTCTGCCACCATTACAGAATCTTCAAAATTTGGCAGCATTTCCCTCTGAATCCAAAGATAATTAAAGTGGGACAATCACATGTTTCATAAGCTTTCCTGTTTTCCCAGTCTATTCTCACATTTTACTGTTGGGTGCTCCCTATTTTCTCCTAGGCCATCTCATCACTTATCTACTGTTTAAAAAAAAGATGCAATCAAATATCCATAGATTAATCAAATGTCAGAATCCTATACTGAAATATGCTGCTATTGAAAATAAAATGAATCCGCAGCATGCTAGCTCTACTTCAAACAGTTAAAGTATTCAGTGCAATTACATATCACCAGAGGCTACTGGAGAACTAAAAGCAAGGAATGTATAAGTACCAGGAATGACTAACTGCAGGGAAATTGGATTTTTATTTCCTTAAAAGTGCTAAAAAAATGGTGAGCTATAACAACTGTGAAGCATCTCTGTGGGTGGTTTTTTTTTCCCTGTAGAGCAGGAATAATTCCTTGTGGAGGAGTTCAGCTACATAAGGAACAGCAAGGAACTGAAAACCTGCATGTTTTTCCAGGAATAATGTTTAGAGTAAGATACTTTTCCTCCGTTTTGTGTAAAATGAACACTGGAAGAGAACCTGTTCAAATTATTTTTCAGTATGACCACATGGTGACATAAAGATGCAGAAATATATACCTAATGCAGAGATAAGGAAGGGGAAATAAGTAAGCATTCTGATTCTAAAATTCTTCCTTTTCTTCTCATTCCGATCATGATGTTCTGAAGAGAGATTCTATGGTAACAAGAATCTGTTTTCATATCTCAGTGCAGATTGGTATGCTGTGATGTGCCTTCAGAAGCAATGTGGCACAGTAACCAAGCACATGTCAGATGCAAAAAGGAATGCTTAATCATGATAATGAGAAAATTGCACAGACAATCTAATTGGCATGCACCTGCTAAATAGATATCCAGCATGAATCTCAGACTGTGATTCTTAACTTGAAAGGAGGAGTGGTTCACACATTCACGTACATCACTTGATTACCCAGCACTTGATTATGGTACACTTAATCAGCCATAGCCAAATGTTTAACCGGCTCCATTAAAATGACTTGGATTTGAAGTGACATTGAGTGAAATGAAATAGGGCAAATTCTGCAATCTCTCATCTACCCAAAACAAGCATCTCTTGATGTCATAGCCAGCAAGAGTGGTGGTGGGGGGTGGTGGTGGAACAGGCAGATATTAATGAGGCAATCCTAAGTTTAAATAAAAAAATGTGCACAATATATTTCTCTGAGTTTGTGAAAATTGGGTTGATAAGTTATGCCTCAGATGAAGCAGGGAGATATTTTTTCTCTCTCCCTTTGTGCCATTATCAAGCAGTGACCTCCAACAGATGGTGGAATTCAATAGCAAGTCTACGACTTCCTGCCATATCTCAACATTATATTCATCACGCTGCTTTTTTAGAAATGCCAGATGTTGAAGTCTGAACTGGACAGTGTGGGTTTGAATAGCTTTTCCTCCTCTATGCATAACCATGAATCAGAGATGAATGTCAAAATTTGGGAAACTTGCACATTATCTCTTTGGAAAGGGAAACTTCAGTTCAATGTTCAAAGGATTGAAAATAAAATGAAGAATTGGTTAAACTATATTATATCAATATGATGATCACAGAAATATATGTATATTAAACAGACAACCACCCTTCTTTTCCTTCTTCTTCCCATCAGTTAGCTAGATACATACATGTTTTCTGAAACATGCACAATAGAACACACTCATATTATATGTAGAAGGGAAGAGACCTTGCAACTTCATGACCTGGAACCCCTTTTTTGTGGGGGAAAGATATTTTTCTTTCTGAATTTGGTTTTGAGCAAAAGTATGTTAAATCTTTTTTGCTCTTTTAATTTGTTGTACCAATTCTTCCTTTTCCATTATATTTAACTTATGTTTAATTAATTCCATTTGGCTTTTTAAATTCACCTTTGTGGTTCTTTTTGTAACTCTAGTTCAGTTATTTCATATTTTTCTTCTGCTCTTTTGGTTGTTTCTCTCTTGTTTTTCCTCACTACATAGGTTACAGCTAATCTCCTAATATATGCTTTCACTTACATGCATCCTGTTATTCTGAAGAGAAAATAGTCCAAGAGCAGGGATTATGGTGCAGAGAAGGGATGTTTCCTAGTTTCCACACCTGATATGCCTTGAATGACAGGGATATATAAAATGCCCAGCTCACCAGACCAAATTGGATGACCTGGGAGAATAATGTTCATCAGATAACCTAGTCCCATGATAAAGGTTTTTAGAGATGTCAACCAGCATTCTGATTTGCATCCAAAAACACACTGGCAACCAATGCATCTCAGTGATATCACCAGGGGTGGGATTCTACCAGTTCACACCTATTCTCTAGAACCAGTTAACATTCTAATCAGTTTGGAAAACTGGTTATTAGAAGAAATTACTGGCCTAATCCTGTAAGGAAGGCAGGCAGGAAACATTCTGGTGTTGCTTACAGAAACTGCCTCTCTGTTAACCCTTATTACATTCTTGGAAGGACTAGACTTCTGTCTCTGGAATGTTCTCTGGAGTTTTTTTTTTTTTCCTTCCTTTGCTGGTACTTTGATTGTGTGGAGTGACCATTCAAAGTTACAATGGCACTGAAAAAATGACTTATGACCATTTTTCACACTTACGACTGTTGCAGCATCCCTACAGTCATGAGAGGCCAGGCGAGGAGATGCATGCCTTGATGTGAGTGATGTTGAGTTGGCCACACCCAGCCAATAACATAACCACCAAACCATGTCCACGAACTAAGCCATGCCCACAGAACTGGTTGTTAAAAAGATAGAATCCCACCCTGGATATCACATGTGTTGAATATGAATGTTGCTTTCTTTTTTTTACTTTGATGGAAACACAGAAGAAAAATCAATCACCAGGGAAGATTCTTTTTTAAATATCTATCTATCTATCTATCTATCTATCTATCTATCTATCTATCTATCTATCTATCTCTATCTATCTATCTAATCTATCTATCTATTTATCTTCTTAGGTTTTCGCAGGTATCTATATATATGTATGGGATTCAGCTTTGTTCAGGTATTTTCCCATGTCATTATAGTTTGTGCTTTTAAAATTGTAGCGATGTTTCGGCAGAATCTCATGTGCCATCATCAGGCTTGTGTATTGTGTTCGTCTGTGAGTCAGGCTTTCACAGTCATTTCTGTTTTAAATTTGGTGCTAGATTGCTGCTGTGTTAAAAATACAAGCAAATTGAAAGAGCCCCTATGGGATCACCCACTGTCACCCGCCATTGCAAACCTGTTCATGGAAGAATTTGAATCCAGAGCCCTAGCCAATGCCACCCACAAACCCAAACTATGGCTAAGATACATCGATGACACATTTGTTATTTGGCCCCATGGAAAAGAAAACCTAAACAATCCTAACATACCTAAACAGTAACACACCCAAAAATCAAATTGACCATAGAAACGGAAACAAACAAACAATACCATTCCTAGATTTACTAATCTCCAAAAAAACAGATGGCACACTAGGACATACCATATACCAGAAGAAAACACACACCAACTGCTACCTCAATTCCCAATCCCACCATCACCCAGCACAGATAAACTCCATGGCCAAAACACTAATTGCCAGAACCAAACGCCTGGCAGACAAGACACACATAAAGACTGAACTATACACCCTGACTAAAGTATTGGATTCAGTTCCAAATGGGAAAAAAAACACGGGAAACATGGATTTGGTGCTCCTAAGCGAAAAAGGGAAGAGATGCTGAGAATGCCTGGGTTTCATACCTTCTCTGGCTTTGAACTTCATGGGGCACAGGAAAAATATCCTGATTGGTTGCTATCAGAGGCCATAGCTAGCTTTATAGAGTTTCTACTTCTCTTTTAGAGGAAATATTCTGCCTTTTAAATATACCCTAAAATATTTCATTATTCTTGGAGAGGGGTGGGTTTTAACTTCCAACAATCCAAAGCACCAGAAGGCAGGACAAGAAGTAAAATAAGTGAAAGCTTGTTAAAGAGATCCAACTTAGAAGTAAGGAGAAATTTCCTGTCAGTGGGAATAATTAATCAATGGAATAGCTTGCCTCTAGGAGTTGTGGGTGCTTCATCACTGGAAGTTTTCAAAAATAGAAATGGACAACATGAAAATAGCATGGACAACATTTGACCAGAATGGTATAAGGTCTCCTCTGCAGAGGTTTGGACTAGAAGATCTTCAAAGTCCCTTCCAGTCCTGTGATTCCATGTTCTAATTGAAGTATCCTTGTGAAGTACCAAGATACCCATACTCCCAAAGGCTCAAAGTAGCTGTACAAAACTGATTCACACAATCACATATATATGTCTAAAGCCATACCAGGAGACATGTTATTGTTACCAGTGGTGGGATTCCAAATGTTTTACTAATGGTTCTGTGGGCATGGCTTGGTGGGCATGGTGTGGCTTGGTGGGCGTGGCTTGGTGGGTGTGGCAGGGGAAGGATACTGCAAAATCCCCATTCCCTCCCCACTCCTGGAGGAAGGTTACTGCAAAATCCCCATTCCCTCCCCACTCCTGGAGGAAGGTTACTGCAAAATCCCCATTCCCTCCCCAACTCACAAACCTGCTTTGAAGCTCTGTTCTCCTGTGCAGGGCAAAAAAGAAGACCCAGCTGGGATTCAGGAGGCAGATAATAGATGGGGACAGGGCCAGTCAGAGGTGGGATTTGCCGGTTCTCTGAATTACTCAAAATTTCAGCTACTGGTTCTCCACAATTGGTCAGAACCTGCTGAATACCACATCTGGTCTCCACACACACAATCTAAGAAAAACCTTGAAAGAGGCACTGAGGCCTTCCATAAAGTGCAGCAGACTGTTGGCAATATGCTTCACAAAGCACCCCTTTTAATATTCCAGCCCTCACGTTTTCTGTCTATTTTGGGCTCAATTGCAATGAGGACTATCTTGTCATTGTATCAAATCCAAAGACCATACCTGTTTGTAATTCCTACCCTTCATTGTTGGCTTGGTGTTTACATTAATTATAAGCAGTTTGCCTGAAGCAGGAATTTGGACATTGTTCTTGCATGGCAGGATGCTGTCCATCTCATCCTTGCAAATAAAGCCCATTCAGTTTATTAAGATGTTCACATCACAACTGGGAGGATGGGGAGGAGAAAAGTGAACATTGTACGCTTCAAGTCTTTCTTGGGTGGCTAATTGATTTTGGGTGGAAAAAGCAGACATGATTAGCGTGACCCATCAGGAAGTGCTGATCTCCTCTGACAGGCAGATCTTATATTTTTGATTAATGATTATCAATGAAGAACTGAGGGTGAGAAAGCAGAACAAAACCTTTACCATATCAGCCCCCACATACAGAGAAAAAGACAGACATTCAGAAAGAGAGAGAGAGAGAGAGAGGGAGAGAGGGAGGGAGAGAGGGAGGGAGAGAAGGAGGGAGGGAGGGAGAGAGAGAGAGAGAGAGAGAGAGAGAGAGAGAGAGAGAGAGAGAGAGAGAGAGAAATGAAATAGAAGTCTAAGGCACCAATTATAAAGCAAGGGAGATCCCTAGTGGAGACTTCCTGTACAAGCAATTAGTTTTGCGTATTTGAATGGAATGATTTGCTTCAACAAAAATTGCAAATAAAATATCTTGTGTCAAAGGGAGAGGGAGGTAATGTTTGCATCAAGAACATGTCATTGAAGTTATAAGGGCAAGGAAACGAGTGGGAGAAACATACGCACTAGGAGAAGTTCAGCCCTCAGAACTAATACTTATCGGTTTTATTTTTCTGAAGCAGTGCTGGTAGACAGAAAAATGCATGCCTTAAAAAGCTGTCTAACTCTGGAAATGGGTTTATTTTTGTCTGAATTGCTATAATGATTTAGAAGTGGTGCAAGACAAGGGAACAGTGGCATGGCTTTGATAGATATACAGAGACACCATTTGATTTGTTAAAGCACATCACTCACTTTCTCCATCTGGAAAAATCAGCTAGAAACATACAATAATTAAATACTGATAATCTATACTGTTAGAGGGGGAAAGGATCTTGCACACTTACAAAAAGCAATATAACAGCAAACTTTGGCCAAATTATCAGATAGGTCTTAAAACTGAGGTTTACAAGAAGGCAGAAAATAAGTCTTCATTGTATCTATTGGTTATGGAAGGAGAACAAAGAAAGAGGATGTGTAGAGAAGGTATTATATAAATCTTTCATTTATGGTGTAAAATCCATAAATTCACAGTTAGAAGATGCATCCAGGCTGTTATGCAGCATGTTAGCCAAAACATGAAATGGACTCTGAAATAAGGTTTGTTTTTTTTAAAAAAATTCAAATACATAGTTTTATTAGAACGAACTCTACATGTTTGCAGATGATTGAATTATTGATTCTTTAAATTTTAGGTCTGATACTGCATCTGTCCTCTGATTATGAGTCTCTTCCCTATCTTTGCATATTAGGACTGATAGAGAATGTTATGCATGTTTTATTATATTGTACCTTTCAGGAAGAGTTCTGTATTAAGTATATTACACCTCTTTTGCTGCAATTCTCAAGAAGTTCAGAGCAATTTTACATGTCTTTATTTCTGTCAGACCAAAATGATTTTATTTTGCATAATGTGGCAAAGTTTTGCAGACTGTGTGCAGGGTTCTACAAGAGCCAGTACCTAGATCAGTGATCATGTCAGCTGGTGACTGATGTTGTGTATAATTGAATTCTTGTGGTGTTTATGTTGTGTGCCCTATTATAAGTCATTCCATAATTTACTGATTTTATGCTATTGTATAACAATAAAACATTTGTAAGAAATGAATGAGTGAGTGAGTTCTTCAGAATGGTGTTAAAGCATAAATCACATGAAGGGAAACATGATAGCAGAATTCCAGCATTTGATGGGCTGCCACAAAGATGAAGGGGTCAATCTATTTTCCAAAGCACCAGAAAACAAGACAAAAAAAAAAAACCAACAACAATGGATGGAAATTAATCAAGGAGAGAAACAACCTAGAACTAAGGTGAGGACAATCAACCAGTGGAATGACTTGCCTTCAGGAGTTATGGATTCCCCAACACTGGAGGCTTCAAGGAGAGATGGATAGCCATTTGTCTGAAATGGTATAGGACCTCCTGCTCAAGCAAGGGGTTGGACTAGATGACCTTCAAGATCTCTTCCAATTCTGTTAACTTGAACAAATGTGGACTCTGCATTCTAAAGTAACAGTTTAAAAGCTAAAATCGATACAACAAATTGGCACAGATATCACCAAATCTAAGAAGTTGCCAGACTGGTTATTGAGAGTCTAGACAAACTGCAACACAAAAAGCTTTCTTGAGATAACCGAAGATTTGAGCAGATTAAAAAAAAAAAAACCCAAGACACATATTGGCAAAAGAAAACAAATTTAAAATAGGGGTGGTGGTGAATAATGTGAGAATTTAAAGCATTATTTAAGCATCAGTTATACATCTATCAAACCAAAAAATGAAAGAATGCAAATATGAAGAACTGAGTATAGGAGAATGCTTGTAACTTCTTTAGAAACTCCACTATCCCTCAACAAAGCAAACTAAAAATTGTGCATCAGAGAACTTTACAATGTTGAGTGACAGTTCTGAAAGCTATATTTCCACTATATCTAGGGAAAACAATTTGTTCTGCTCATACAATAAACCACCATTGTCTTTCTCCAGAGGTATGGAACATCACCTCATGATAGAAGACCTGGAACAAGTCTATGAAGGTTATGTATATTAAATACACTGAGGTTTTCAGATCTAAGCTGCAAAAATCCAGACAGTCAAAAATACCTTTTGCATCTTTCCTATAATTAGTGTTCATCTGGATACATTATTTCCCCATTTGTGGGAAAAAGTCCTGTTGGCATAATCTGATATATTTCTGCAGATTCATATCTGGATTTTTACAGCCAAGTGCCTCTGCAACAGAACACTTGATGCCAAATTTGTCTATTCTATGAAGGAAAAAAAGTTATGATATTATCCTTATCCAGTTTCTCCTTTTCACTAGCTTGTGGAACTGGTTGATCTGTCCATGATCAGATGAAGTATCAAGCATTAAATTTTGCTGTTGTACCAGACTTGTCAATTGGCAATTGGGATTAATATCCCTCTCCTTACCAAAATCACCTTGTAAGGGAGATGGATGGCACAGAAATGTAATCAACAAATTTAATAAATAAATTTGAGGGATGGTTTGAATCTAGGATTATGCACTTTCTACTAATAGTAGACTATTTTATTGAAATTTCCACAAGCATTCTTAACTTCAGCTTAGCTTCAATTACTGTCAGAAAATGTTACATTTGAATTATGGTGAGGGTGAATTTGGTATGGTTACCTATGTTGGATCTAGAACATTGCCAATTCTTAAAATAATTGACCCTATTCCCGTCATCCTAGGACAGAGTGGTGATTAAGAGCAGGGATTGGCAGTTTGAACACATGCAAATGTAAGTGGATAAATAGATACCCTTCCAATGGGAAGATAGCAGCATTTCATGACATCATGCTGGACACTTGACCATGGAAATGTCTTTAAACAGCACTGGCTCAAATGGAGATGAGTATTGCCCTCTGTAGTTGTTAATGACAAGGAGAGTAAAATCTGCAGGAACTGCATTCCATTTTTTAACCATCACTTAATGTGCTGACTCCTTGCTTTATATTGCATTATATTACCAGTGATGTTATCAAGTAGTGATTTTTTTTCATATGTGACTGTCTATTCAGTTAAATAATAATAGCAACACAGCAATGGTCTGGCAACTTTCTGAATAGAGATTTTATCTATGAAATCCCATTCTATTAATTTCCTGAGCCTAGCTCTGGTAAATGCACTATTCTTTGTCTTTTTCTTATACCGCAAAATGTTTACTTAAAATTCTTATCTATTGATGATTCTAGAATTTTCTGTTTAGGCTGGTTAAATTAGAGCCATGTTGGATGGAGCTTGCTTAAGGAAAGGAAAAATGCCTTTTGCTTCATTCCCAAACAATATGCTAACTAGTGGAAAAGTCAGGAATACACAGATTAGGTTAACTTCTAATTGTACAAATAGAAGGTTAAAAATGACAAAGAGAAGCCAATTTACTTAAATTACATCAAGTCTTACTTTCCTGCTTGCCTCATCTTTTTTCTTTCTTTTTTTAAAATTTACAATTTTAATTTTACAATTAAAATAGACAAACAGCATGTACATAAAAGTGAGAAAGAAAAAGGAAACAAAGAAAGAAAACTAGAAAGAAGAATCAGAAAACAATTAAAAACAGTTTCATCCTCGACAGTTTGTGGGACCTTATTTTCAATAATTGTGGGACCTTATTTTATGCCATCTGTACAATTAATCCTTGTGCGAATATATATATGATCAAAGATCTACATGTGGAACAAGAAGATCTGCTTGTAAGTTTCAACGTGGTTTCACTATTCACTCAAGTC
>BHFT01025818.1:0-10100 GCA_004320025.1 Laticauda laticaudata
AAACTTTTTGAGTGGATGAAATCTCAGTAGACGGATGCTGGATGGATAGAACGTATGAATCACGCACGCAGTGAGTCCAGAACGTATGCATCGCGTTAACCAACAGATAGCAAGTGTTTCTCTCCATTTTACATCCTCTTTGCATCTGTTGGTGAAGTGTGACATGGGCTTAAATCTCCCATTTACAATCTTGCTTGCTCATAGTCTTCCATACTTATGCAGACAACTCTATTTCAACAGCTTTTCTCCAGGATGGCCTTTCTTTTAGCTACAATGAAGCAATCAGTTTGGACAGTGGACCGTGATAGATACTGAACTGCAATCAAGCCTCTCTTGTTATCTTACCAAACTGCTCTCCAGGTCAATGGTTTTACTGAAGTTGGAGTATAACTCGGCAGCTCCCCTTCCTGCATCGATCTGAGAGGTTCTGTGGAGGGACAGGATCATCAGAGTGATACTTACAAGGTGACTAGTTCAGTGACTTTCCAGAGGCTGAATGGATAGGGTTATGATCACCTGGAAAGGTCCAGGACCAATGAGAAGTCCTCTGCCTATCTCATGAGTTACTTCTTTGGAACCATCATTGCCTAGTTTATGCTTCTAAAGTAGAATGGGGCTTTAAATTTTTAACTCAAGGGATGGTAGAAGCAGGGCTGGGATTTAATTTTTTTAACAACTGGTTCTGTGGGTGTGGCTTCATTGGTGGGCATGGCTTGGTGGTCATGTGACTGGGTGGGTGTGGCTTGGTCGTCATGTTATTGGCTGGGCATGGCCAACTCAATATCACTCACATTGAGGCACCCATCTCCTTGTCTGGCCTCTCATGACTGTGGGGATGCTGCAAAAGTCATAAGTGTGAAAAAGGATCATAAGTCACTTTTTTCATTGTAACTTTGGTCACTCCACACAAGCAAAGTACCAGCAAAGGGGGGGAAAAACTCCAGAGAAGTTCCAGAGACAGGAAGTCTAGTCCTGCCAAGAATGTAATAAAGGTTAACGGTGAGGCAGTTTCTGTAAGCAACACCAGAATGTTTCCTTCCTGCCTTCCTTACAGGATTAGGCCAGTAATTTCTTCTAACAACCGGTTCTCCGAACTTAGAATGTCAACAACCAGTTCTAGTGAATAGGTGCCAACCTGTAGAGTCCCACCCCTGGGTAGAAGACTAATGAAGGACTAATGAAGGTCTTATCTTGTCTCTTTCCCCCACAAATTCATACATGTATATCAAGTCTCATTTCTGCATCATTCTCTGATTTGTTGTTGTTATTGTTCTTTTTACAATATTCATATGAAAATTCAGCAAAGTCTTAAAAGCTTTGCAAATTTACTGCAACATTAGCTTTCTTGGAGTCCGATCCAATTGATCAGTTCCAAGGAACATAATTCATGCTGAAAGGAGATACTGAACAGATTAACAGAGTTGGAAGGGACCTTGTAGGTCATTTAGTCCACCACCCCCACACACGTAAGCAGGAGACCCAACACCATTTCTGACAGATGGCAGTCCAATCTCTTCTTGAAAGCTTCCAGTGATGAAACTCCCACAACTTCTGAAAGCAGCTTCTGTTCCACTGATTGATTTTCATTGTCAGAAAATTCCTCCTAATTTCCAGGTTAAATCTCTCCTTGCCCAGTTTCCATCCATTATTCTTTGTCTGGCCTTCAGGTACTTTGGAAAATAGCTTGATTTCCTCCACTCTGTGGCAGCCCCTCAAATAATGGAATGCTGCTAGCATATCCCCCCGGTCCTTCTCTTCACTAGGCTAGCCAAGCGCAGTTCCTGCACCCGTTCATCTTTTGTTTTAGCCTCCAATTCCCTAATCATCCTGGTTGCTCTTCTCTGGACTCTTTCTAGAGTCTCAACATCTTTTCATAGTGTTTTGACCAAAACTAGATGCAGTACTCTAGGTGTAGAGTACTTTAAAGTACTGCACATATCTAGGTGTGGTCTAACTAAGGATATGAATATGAAGATTAGTTGCTTTTGACTCCGGACCTGCTTTTTTATTCCAGGACCAGATTAAAGGAAGGATGATCTCTCTTGAGATCTCAGCATTTTTGAAGAAGAAATCTGGATAGGTGTATGAAAGTTAATGTCGGCCTACCTTTAAAAAGCATGTAGTATTGCTCAGGATAGGCAGAAATCAGACCATCTTCACTGATGTTGTTGGACATAATCCTTGCATGACCTCTTGATAACTTTCAGAGTTTACATTCCAAAATGGAAAGATTGGGACAAATGGATCTGGAGACTGCCAAATACTAAGTAGACCAACTCAGCCTTCTTCCTTCAACATGGGATGATGATGTTGTGGTTCACCGGCAGCCGGTGCAGATGGCAGAGGTATAGGACAGTGAGGAAGAAAGGGAACAAGTCGAGGAGCTTGGTGAGGACTTGGATGAGGGTCCTGCATCTGATGCAGGAATGAGGCCAGGACCATCTGGGAGTTGTGTGCTGACTCCGGAGCTTTCTGGAGTCTGGCAGCAGCAAGGCAGAGGAACAAGGGGAGCCTGTTCCCAATGTGCGAATGCGCAGAGTTGCTAGAAGGCGAGAGCAGCTGAAACAAAAGGGGTGACTTGGAGTAAGGCTGGAAGGTGATTGCCCGTCCCAACAGGGATAAAAGTCAGGCCTAAATGATGAAAGCTTTGCAGGAAGCAAAGTAGTTTGATAGATTCCGAGTCCTCTTTGAAGCTCTGGTTGGTTTTTTCTGGTACTTCGGGTGGTTTCTGTTATAATTGGAGACTTTTGTTTTTGGCAGAATTCCACAGCACTGAAAGATGTGTGCTTATCTTGGGGAATTGTTCATAATTAGTTCTGGCTGGGAATGAAAGTAATTCCCAGAGTTGCAATAAAATAGGTTTTGCTTTTAAAACAAATTTGTGTTTACATACGTTTGACGAAGCCTGGGTCAGGACAGATGACTTCTTTTGTATGTCCAGCATAGCATCTTTTTTCCCCATAACATTTGTGTAGCTTTTCATTTTTAAATCCACTTTCAAATTAATCTCAGTCCTGTCTGGGAGAACTTGATCTTCCATAATATTTTTCAAACACGGTCTATCCACAGAGGCAGACACTCTTAATTTCTTGGTCTGTTGTTCAAAACTACCTTCCAATATGCCAAATGTTGAAGTATTTTTCTCCATTCAGCATTAGTAAGTCAAATTTAAGTGTTCTTCTCCTATAATAGTAATGTTTATTTCTTTCTAGTTCCCTCTAATGTCTAACTTTGAAAGTCCCATCCTATTGTGTATGTGGGGGTTTTGTTTTTTGTTTTTAAAAAGAAATCAAAATGAAAGGATTAACCTATGGAGCAGATTATTATAATGAACATAAAAATCTTATTTCAGATGTATCTGCATTTATCATTTGCAGCTTTCTAAAATTAGAGTTTTGATGACCTTTTTGCTGCTTATTACCTTTTTTTAAAAAAAAGGTCCTTAAGCTTTTTCAGCCCTGGCAAAATAAACATGTGACCATCACCACTCAATGATTTGCAGAGTTGCTGATATTAACAACTTGCAAACAAATTAATTAACTAAAGCCCATGTCACACTGCACCAACGGATGCAAAGAGGATGTAAAATGGACAAAAAAGCTTGCCATCCATTGGAAACGCGATGCATCCTTTGGTGTACTCACTGCCGTACGTCTTTCATATGCTTCTATTCCGTAAAACATCCGTCTACTGCTATTTCATCGTTCAAAGTTTTGAGCTGTACAAAACTTTTGAGCGGATGAACTTTCCGCACAGTACATCACATCACGACACTTACGGGCAACAATGTTCTACATCCATTGTCATCTGTTACAACGTCCGATTGTATCCTCTCGGCATTCTCTGCCATCTGCACAACTCACATCCGCTCCAGCAGAAAAGCAGAAAGAGGAGAGGAAGCAAAAGGTACGTCGGAACGTCACATACAGCACTAGTAAGCACGGACATAGAAAGATGAAAGCAGATGCAGCTCGGACTATAAGCATTAAAACCACACACACACACACTCACATATATGGAACCGTATCTTGGATATTTAGGATGTCTGGATGGATGTCTTAGAGTATGTGGAAGGACACCAAGAAACGGACCAACGACATTTCCTATAAACAATGGGGGAGGAAATCATCTTGGATCTCATTTCAGTCCAGCACGTGGTGTGCAGACCTCTTCAACTCCATGGTCTTGCTCTTTCCACATCATCCATTGTTCTCATACCGATGGATGCATCGCACCAGTTCCCTTTTGGTAGCTGCCATCATTCAACACCAGAACCAAGCCCTCTTCAGACTGTTTTCACCTTTTCTACGCAAGGAGAAGGAGATCTCCAAGAGCTGTCTGGGTCCAAAGATGGATCGGGAGAAGAGTAGAGTTTGGACTCGTGACAATCTGATGGTGGAGCTGAAGGAATGAAGACATTCGTGCATTCCAGCAGCTTCATGAGGATGCACCAGCCATGTTGATGAAGTTGTGCGAGCGTCCTGAACCTAGGTTGACCAAGCAAGCAAGAACTTTCCCATCCCCGAACCTGGACCGGACTGAAAGTGCGATTGGACTTGCGCCACTGGCCCTCTGGGACCACACATACAGAAACATACAGTAGCCTGGAGGATGCCACACAACACCATCAGATTTGTCCCAGAGAAAGTGGTAAGCAGCCATCGTCGAAGAATACGTGAGGAGCTCCTGCCAGTGTCCCACCACTGAAGAAGGCTGGAGGAAAATTTGCAGAGCAGTGGTATCAGAGGTGGAATTTCCCCACTAATTGGAAAACCATGATGGGAAGCACGTGCCTGTAAAGCTTCCCCCAAACTCAGGGTCCAATTATTTCAACATACAAGGTTTCTTCAGCATATCTCTTGCCATGGGGTTGATATTGAACGAAGCTTTGGCATCACTGGCAACAGGTTCCAGTATTCTCACCACTTGCAGGCATCACCCAGAGACTTTGAGGAGAAATCATGGAAGCTTGCGATCCTGACAATTCTATGCGCACCCACTAGGCCCAGTGTTTGGCAGAACAGGCCCTTGTGGACCGTCAACAAGGCATGGGGACATGGAGCCTGTGTGAATGAGGCAAGGACAAACTGATAGACATCTGGACATGCAAGCCAACAGAGCTTCACGTGAAGGGAAGAAGCACGCAACCTCCTGAAACACTGGTGCAAATTCCCCAGCTGGAGCATGAGTGGCAAGACAGGATGTAGATGTGCTTAATGGATGACTTCCTTTCAGCCTGTTCTCATCACCTGATGACATTGTGCCCATGTATGTGAGTGGCCTACAATGAACAGGCATTTATCAAAGAGTTGTGGTTAATGTTGAAATAGTTAGATCAATGCATTAAATTGTTTTGATAAAAAGGGCCATAGGATTGAGCTGGGAGGGTGGGCACCATTATCAGTCCCATTATGCTTGCACTCAAGTATATCTTTCCCAAGCATATGCCGTTACAGTCACAACGTATCGCTGTAGTCCCACAGCTACCTTACAATCCCACAAGTATCATTACCCATCAAAAGTTACCGACACCCAGCTATCCTTACCCATCCCAGCAGCTATCCATCCCAAGCTAATCCTTACCAACCCAAAGCATGCAAAGGCATAAAACCCTTTTTTGCAAAGTTTTCCCCAACACTTTATTAAGTAAAAAAAAATGAACGCGAAGTGTGAGCAAAGATAACCTTAATTTAATAACAAACTGTATGAGGGGGGGGGGTCTTTTATTAAAAAGCAAAACTGGACCGCAAAGTAAAGTGTCTAAGCAAAGATAAAGTGAGCAGTAACAACTCAAGTCTCTGGCACTCTTCTCGAGTCACTCTGCAGGAATGCCCATGGTCTCAGACAATGTTGAGCGGGCAGGGACTGTGGAGGTGGCAATGGCTGGATGCTGGTCTGAGGTGCCATGGGAGTGCCTGCCGTGAGAGTACACACAGGAGTTGGCTGCTTGTCAGGAAGCTCTCAGAGAGCTGACTCACGATCCGTGAGGTTGAGAGGCCCTTCTCAAAGTACCTGGCGATGTGAGGCTAAGGACTTGATGACAGATGTTCTGAGGACAGGGCTTTGGCTGTGGGGTGGAGGAAGGAGGAGTGTAGTGGGGCTGTCTGGTCTGCAGCTGGTCAGTGTAGGCACTGTGTGCGGTCAGTGTGGCGTCTGTGGCATCATGAGGAAACTGGTGTGGATGGGAAGGGCTGCCTCTGCGTGTGGGAATCCTGGTAGTGGTAGGCTTGGTAGGCGAGGGCTTGCTGAAATCCGTTGGAAGGGCTTGAGATATCACTGGAGGTGGAGGAGCAGACCTGGAGTGGGTAGGAGCAAGGTTAGGCTGGCCTGGAGGGTGGTGCAAAGCGCCGTTGATCCTCTCCTTCTTTACCTTGGTACTGGGGGCTCAGGCATGTCCAATGAGGGGTCGGGTCACATAGGTGAGAAGGGCTTAGCGTTTGAGGAATGGAATCTCGAAGTTGTACCAGCTGAGAGAAGGAGATCTGCACTGTTCTTGATTGTGTCCCTGAATCTCCAGAGGACAGTGTGGCTCTGTCCCTCCGTCTGCCTCTCTGCCTGCTTTCTGTGGAGGTGGAGCTGGGTGTGTGGGTTAGGTCTCTGGTGGCTGCTTTCTTCTTTGTTCCAATTCTGAGAACAGGGATCTCCACGTCTCTGGCACAGGGAGTTGCATCTGTCGGGGGGTCTCTGTCAGGGGGGCCCCCAAAGACCACCTGCCCTGGACACTGTAGCTGTCTCCTGGCTGGACAGAGAAGTGGCTCTCTTGTGAGCTATCCTGAGGAGAGGGTTGACAGAGAGGGTGCTCCTTGGTGGTGGATCTCACCCTCCAGGAAGCTGCAACCTGGCCATGACATAGATCTCAGCCGGTCAGTGGCTTGGACAGCGGACCTGCCCAATTTCTCAGGTGGCAGCTTTGCCAACCAGGTTGACATGTGCTTCCACCACCCAAGGAGACAATCTGAAGTGTAGCCCAGGCTCCTTCCGCTTCTCTCTCCACACGCCTGTTTCCACTTGGTGTCCGCTGATTAGAGCCTAGTGGCCCTTCCTCCACGGTACTCGTTCTCCCTCAGCCAATTCCAGCACTTCCTCCTCATGTGCTTTGAATATGGCAGTACTGTTTCTCGCCCCTTCTCCTTGCCTTGCTCTTCCTCCCTCTGCAGGGGCTTCAGGGCTTCAGCAGCAGGGCTTTGAGGGCATTGGGGCTGGTCCATCACAGCAGCAGCAGCAGGAGAAGCAGAGCACAGCAGGAGAATGCAACAGCAAGCAGCAGGAGAAGCAACCAGCAGCACCAGTAAGCAGCACCAGCAGGAGAAGCACCAGCAAGCACCAATAGCAGCATCAGCAAGGAGAAGCACCAGCAGCACCAGCACCAAGCAGAGACACCACAAGGGCACCAGGAGCCCAAAAACAGCAGCAGCAGCCACCGCAGCAGTTCAGAGTCAGCACCAGGGGTTGGGAGGTGGTTCTGTCCTTCTGCCAGGGCCGGCAGGAGTAGGCACAGGCTTCCTCTTCTTCCCATGGTGTTTGCTTCTCTCAAGATGTCTCTGGCAGCAGTCTTCCTTTTAATAGCTGACTGCTTGTGCGAGCTGCCTCCCTTTTATATCCGTGCGAGCTTACGCAATTCATCCTCCCCGCATGCGCAGTGACGCTTTGCACCGTAGCATCCGCTATGCATCGCTTATGCATCCTAATAGGAATCCGTGATGGCAATCCACGTCAATCTGCATATGCATCCGCTCCTTCTGCTAACGCGTCCCTTCGCTGTTTCTCCCCCAGAAGCCCTGCGGATGTGTCATCCACTTCCATCCGCTTCCATCCGCTACGGCTTCCTAATAACATCTGCTTTACATCCCCGTACATCCTCCCCACGTCTGTTCCTTTCCGTTGTTGTCCGCTCTGTTTATGCAAATTTGGGGCACTTTTGAGAGCGGATAACAACCGATGGACAATTTGCTCATCCGCTGTGTCCTTTTTACATACGTTTTACATCTGTCGGCCAGTGTGACCTTGCCTTTATATTAGCTTTGGATGACTATAATGAAATATGGTCACTTTACTGTAATGATGATGTAGAAAAATTATAAATGTATGTAGTGATGGTTGGTTAGTCTTTCGGGTTTTCTTTAAATGTTGTTTAGTTTTATATCTTTTTTATATGTTAATAAAAGCAAAAAATAAAAGCACCAAATTAATAATGACAAGCCTTTGTAGCAGCCTAGAACCAGTAGAAGATGAGAAAATCCAGTACTGCTTTGGATCTCTCTCTCTTCCTCCCTCCCTCTCTCTCCTCTCTCTCTTTCTCTCTCTTTCTCTCCCCCTCCCTTCAAACTTATGAAGTAATAGTAAAATGAGATGGGTAATCCAAGGGAGTCATTTTGGTTCAGCCTCAAGGAAAGAGATTGCAATAACATTAGAGTTCCATCCCGCCATCTGCTAGAGAGTCCATGTGATGGTCTGGTGAAGAGGGGAACTGGGGGAGACAGGATGGTAACTTTCCAGTGTTTGAGGGGCTGCCACAGAGAGGAGGGGAGTCAAGGTATTTTCTGGGGCACCCGAAGACCAGACAAGAAATAATGGATGAAAACAGAATGAGGAAAGTTTTAACCTGGAAATAAGGAGAAATTTTCTGACAGTGAGAACAATCAACCAATGGAACAGAAGTTGCCCTTGGAAGTTNAAGTTTTAACCTGGAAATAAGGAGAAATTTTCTGACAGTGAGAACAATCAACCAATGGAACAGAAGTTGCCCTTGGAAGTTGTGAGAGCACCATCACTTGAGACTTTCAAGAAGAGTTTGGACTCCCATCTGTCAGAAATGGTGGAGGGTCTTCTGCTTGGGAAGGGGTTTGGACTAGATGACCTACAAGATCCCTTACAACTCTGTTATCTGTTCTGGCCACACCTGATTCAGAAACACCACAGTGAGCACAGCCTAATCTGCCCTGGCACCCCAATGCAGAGAAGCCAACAGGATATGGCATAATGTTGCACAGAATAAGAGAAGCTAGATGAAAACCTAGAGCAAGAATGACGCCACCAAGCAGTCTAAAAATAGATGCCTGCAAGCCTGAAAGTAAGATCTTTAACAGCCCAAATCAGGCATCAATAAATAAAGATATAAATGAAGGGTGGTACATGTCCCAGGATAATGCAGGTTATCCTGGGGCAAGGTTTCATATGCAGGATTTGAATATAAACTCAAGGTTCCCCATGCAACCATTTTTGGAAGCAGCTGATGACAGAGAAGTTCCCATGCGGATGGACTCTCAGTACAAGTACAAAAGCTCCGAAGACTATTCCTTTGGTCCCAGTGTCCAATCCAGATTGGATCCTGCAAAGAGAGGTTGACATGAAGCATTTGAGGTCTTCCAATTCGGCTACTACAAAGAACGTTTGAATGGGGGAAGTCTTCACCTAATATTCAAATCCTGCATATGAACCCCATTTGCATGTGTGTATATGAATTCACATTTTGCCAAATCTGTACAACACTAGATATTGAGATGGAGATGCAACCCATGGAGGTTCTTCATGTCTGGGAGTTCTTAAGGGAAAGCTGCCATCCACCTCCCAGTGATTTGTTTTCACACACATTACAGAGGATTCGATTAGTGGCTTCTTGGGGGTACCTTCCAATTCTAAAATTCTGTGATTTTTGTGATTCACTGCAGCCCAGGTCTATTTTACAGAGTTCAAGGAAGCTCCAACAAGTTCAAGGAAATGCTCAGAAACACAAATAAAACTATAAGGTGCTTCTTCTTTAAATTAGGAGGCTAGGAAAAGCCATTGTTCTCTGTTAAGAAAGCAAAAAAAACCAATTATCTACTGCTGCTGATAAACCTCCCAGACAATTGATGAGGTACCAGTTAGTTCCATTTAAATGTTGTTTAACATATAGGAGCATTTTGGTTAAAACACACCAGCACACAAAGGACCAACAACCCCCATTCTGGAATAGATAATGTCAGAATGATAATTATATACATATAATTATATAATTATATGATGTGGGATAATATCCAAAGAAAGTCATTGTAGTTCTGTTAAAGTTGTAGCTCATTGTAGTTCTGTTAAAGTTGTAGCAACGTTTCAGCAGAATCTCA
>BHFT01025819.1:0-19341 GCA_004320025.1 Laticauda laticaudata
AACAATGGATGGAAAATTTGCTCGTCCGCTGTGTCCTTTTTACATATGTTTTGCATCCATCGGCCAGTGTGACCTAGTCCAAAGGAGAACATTGGAGAATAACACCACAACAATGCTCTGACAGGAATCATCCTCAAATGAAACATTGTTGGATATGAATTCCATGCTCAAAATTTGCCTTCCTTCCTTGCTTCCTTTTTCCCTCCTTCCCTCCCTCACCTTCCTCTCCCTCCCTTCCCTCCCAGCTTTCTTTCCTTCTCTCCCCCTCCTCCTCCCTCCATCCCCTTCCTCCTTTCTTTCCTTCCTTCCCCCTCCCTCCCTCCTTTCTTTCCTTCTCTTCTCCTCCTCCCTTCCTCTCTCCCTCTGTTCTTTCCTTCTCTCCCCTCCTCCTCCCTCCCTCTCTTCTTCTGTTCTTTCCTTCCCTCCTCCTTTCCCCTTCCCCTCCCCCCTCCTTTCTTTCCTTCCCTCCCCCCTCCTCCTCCCTTCCTTCCAGCATTTGATGGAAGAAGTGTCTTGAATAACTATCAAGGCACTGAGAACACAACAATGAGAGTTTTAAGGCTGATGGATGTGAATCAATCTAACCAGGTGGATGCTCCATGCAAACTGCTTTTGTTGCAAGGTCTTGTGGCAGAAGTGAGATTAGCCATGGGATTTATTTGCCAAATTTATAGATCTGCCTTTTGTCAGGACAATTTTTATATTGTTCTTAACAGCAGTGGTAGTCTATAAATTATACTTGATCATATGCAGACACACGCATACACACACACACACTTTTGAAAGAAATATGTGGCTTGAAGCAAGTGCCAGGCCCAAGAAAAGGAAAGATATTCTGAGCCACAGCAGAAATAAACTCACATTTAGGCTTGGTAAGATTTCCAAAAACATAAAACTTGGTGACATGCTGTCATTATCTCCTTATCAGTGGAGTTATCTCCAAATGTTTTTACTTTCTGGAAATTGTCTTAATAATCTTGCATTCTCTCTCCCCCCTCTCTTTCCCTCCCTCCCCCTCTCTCTGTAAAATATATTGTCAGAGACTCCCTTCCCCATTTTCAAGATTTTTTGAAATAACTTTGTTTTACCTCCATACTGTTGGCAAGTAGGTCATTTTTTTTTTGCCTCACATTTGTTCTGCAGATGCATAGTTTTATCTGAGCTAAAATGCTGTAAGAAACACCCAAATGGAAAAGTTGGGGTTTAAGCTTTGTGTGGCAGAGACAAACTAATTTGCATAACTGATGATGATTATGATCATGATGATGATGGGATATGAATGTCCTCCAGGACTCAATTGTGCTGTTGGGTACCAGTGAGTGACATGGAAAAGATTTGAAGAAGGCAACTTTGTCATAGTTAGCACAATATTCATATTTCTCCAGGACAGGAAAGTGGGTTGGGTGTCAGATCCATGTATCTGCCATTCTTCAATGGAAGAAGAAGGAGGGGGGAGTTGGTACAAGTAATCCTTTTTGATGTAACCTGAATATACTGTATTAAATCCTATATTGATTCTGTATAACTTGCATATGATATACAACTGGAGGAGTGGAGTCAGATGTCCAGAAACTTGTCACCTCTTGAAGAGCTAACAAGAGGAGAAGGAACCATAAAAATTCCAGCTGTGGAAGACACTCCTGGGAACTCTGCTGTAAGTTCCCAGAGAAGGGGAGGGGGGAATTAACATTTTGGTTCTTTGTTTGACTAAATCCACATCTAAATAAGGGGAGGGGTTCTAGCTTCCTTTATCGATGACTGCATGCCTGGAAATATCTTAGACTCTGCTTTGCCTAGTGTTGGGTTTAAATCTCTTTCAGTAAAGGATTCCTTTTGAAACACCTGGTTTTCAGAAGTTCATTTGGGGGGGGGGATTGAAGGGAAAAAGTCCAATGCTGACATAGGGATTTTCTGGTGTCTTTTTTTTCCTCCTTGGTTCTAGAAGGGTGTTTAAAGCTTTGGTTTTTAAGTGAGGATAATAGTGCTTACATTGGTGGTTTTGTTTTCCTTCTCAAGAAGTTAGGAAACCATGCCATAAAGAACATGGCATCCTCTAACCTGAGATAGAGATTGCTAAAGAGTTGTCCTTAAGAGTTGCAAAATCAAGTGCCAAATGGCACAACCCACAGGGAAGAGCAAAACTCCTAGCTACTGACATATGAACCAAATCTGGCTAAAATGATGTCCCAGTTATCTCCAGAACTTCAGCCTGCAGTGTTAGCTGTGCAGTTTCCCGTGCAGAAGAGGTGTGAAGGACTTTCCTTACCTCCACTGACCATCTCTTTTGTCAGGAAGAATGAAGAAGCATTTCATACACAACAGCTTGGTTAAATTGAGAAGAACTGATTTCATTCAAAGGAGATGAACATGAATTAAACAGCAGGAAGATATTCTGAAAAAGGAAAAAAAAATACATTGTGAATTAGACCAGTGGTCTCCAACTTTTCTGGCTCTGTGGACCAATGAGGGTGAGCGGGTGTTGTGTGGGAATGGCAGGCACATGTGAGCATCTTATTACAAATTACCACAAATGGAGTTTCACATGCAAGTGCCCACCATGTGCGCAAATGGAGCTGCAGAAGTGTGTGTGCCTGCCACTTGTGCAGCCTGGTTACAAAAGGGCCACAGTCAGTGGTGGGAATTCCCTCTCCCTTGCTCTACCTCTTCCCTGCTCTGCCCAGCCAGACTTTGCCCTTCCCCAGTTTCTTCCATAGCCACAATCCCACTCCCTGTCATCCTGTCAGCCTCCCCCTTGGAATCAGATTCCTACAGGGGCATGACAACTTTACCATTCATCCTGTGCTTCTTCCACCTCCCATTTTTGACCATCAAGGCAAGAAAGTGTCAATTACTTTCCCTCCTCAGTATTTCTGGAGGAAATTAACCAATTTCAATCTAACTCTTGTTGGGCAACTTTGGGAGTTCCAGATCTCTCTTCTAAGGGGAACGTTACTTTTCTGTAACAGGCTGTCTAATAGAGACCCAACCACTGTCCTCCATGCCAATGGATTCTGGCACTTTTTCTGAGATGGTGAAGGAACAGAAGAGTAGGAAGAACTAGATTGACAGACTGTTGGCATCTTAGCCCTGCCCAGCATCTGTGGAACAAGTGTACAAGCTGGAGCCATTTATGTAAACACTAAAAACAAAGTATTTCATTTTTGGACAGTAAGAATGTTGAGAGGAACAGGGAGACAGAGATGTTCACATATTTGAAAACAAAATGATGCTGTTATTTTCCTGTCATCTTCTCTTGGCAATTGCCAGAATCAATCCTTTAGCTGTACAGATATAAAATAGTTGAACGTGCCTCTTTCTAGCTAACCAGTATTGCTCCTGAAGCTGGAAATCTGGCTACAGGCCAAACCTAATCAGCATAAAATCACTGAATTCCTTCAAAGGTCCTCAGTGACTTAGGTAGAAGCTTCTTCTCCTCATACTAAATATAATAAACTAGAGAGATTCTCTGTGGATCAGACTGTACTATGGTATTGATTTCTCACAATGAAATATTCTCATCTGCAGATGAAGTTCATCCGCTGTGGGAGTTCCTTCTTCTTCCTTTTCCACTGACTTCAAAGTCTATTCAGTTATAATATCATGAATGCTGCTTGGCCAGTTTCTTTGAAAGGGCTTCTCAGAGAAGACACTGTTTCCCCCCCAATTGAAGGCCACAAGTTTCCTTTGTATTTCCTTCATGTATTAATCCAGACAAAATAAACCCAAATCCACTTCCAGCAATCCTCAGGTGGCTGATGGGATTTGAAGTCCAAATCAATTGTATGGCATCATGTTACCTACCTGTGGTAACTAACAGGTAGAACTAACAGGTAGAAGCTTGTCAAAGAGAGATCCAAACTAGAAGTAATTTTTTTTTAACAGTGAGAGTAATTAATCAATAGAATAGCTTGCCTCCTGGGGTTGTGGGTGCTCCATCACTGGAGGTTTTCAAAAATAGACCATTTGACTGGAATGGTATGATATTGAACAGGAAATTGGACCAGAAGATATTCCTCTTGTCCAGAAAAAAGTATTCCATTGAGACAATTCATTGAACTTCAACAATACATTACCCAATAATATTCTGTCTTTCTATGGTGATATGCTACATCTCAGATTTTCTCTACTGCTACATATTTAGTGATGGCAATACATGGATATTCTGGATTAAAAAAAGAGGGATAAATTTGTTCATTTTTGCAGTTCCTTAACTAATCTAATGAAGAGAAGGACTAGGGGGCAACAAGATAATAATGTTCCAATATTTGAGGGGCTGTCACAAAGAAGAGGGGGTCAAGCTATTCTCCAAAGCACTTGAAAGCAGGACTAGAAACAAGAGATGGAAACTAATGATCCAACTTAGAACTAAGGATAATCCAATTTAGAACTAAGGAGAAATTTCCTGACAGTTAATCTGTGGAATGACTTGTCTCCGGAACTTCTGGGCCCTCCATCATTGGAGGCTTTTAAGAAAAGAAAGGACAAGCATTTTTCTGAAATGTAAAAGAATCTTCTGCTCCAGCAGGGGTTCGACTAGAAGACCTCCAAGATCCCTTCCAACTCTGTTATTCTGTTGTAAGTGGTAGCCACAAGTCACTTATATCCAGTTACTACAATTCAGAACCTCAAGTATCTTACAGAAAATGTGTAATTTGGGTAAAAGTGTAAAATCCATGCAGTGGGTGAAGATGCACATAAAACCATTTAGTGCATTCTGTTATATTCTTCTATATTTGGTCACATCTTTTGCAAAAACATTCATATGGAAGGACTTTGAGACCTCCAAATAACACAATATGCATGTGTTTTCTATTTTTCTAATCTACTCCAGCACCTTAAAGGAAACCGAAATCTCTGCTCCAGCAAATGTGAGAATTGTGGTTTCTACTTCTCTCAGCAGGAAGCTGTCCTCTATATTATCTAATAAGATATTATTAGATTTCACATATTTTAGGAAAAGGTCATACAGAAGTGCATGCTTTAGGAGAAACGTGTAGAGTTTTTATTCATTTTTTATGCAAACTCGCACAAATATATGGTGGAAAAAATATAACATTAGAGAAATGAGAAACTGAACAAAATCATATTTCCATCCCTATATCTAGGATGAAGTTTGTCCATCCCTATGTCTGGAATGAAATTGAATTAACAGGTTGTCCAAGAGTATGTGTGTGGTATGCGTGTGCACACACACAAACTACAACATAAATCAACTCCTGTGTCTGTATCTGTGCCTGAACCTTTTTGAGCAGTTTTCTTGGCAGCTGTATACTTACCATTTCTTTCTTTTAAGATGTTTTTCAACTTCATAACTCACCTCACACCACTGAATTCCCTGGTGGTTTTGCACTCCAGTCCATATTGTTTTCAAAAATGTAATTCTCACAATAAAAATTAACTCTTTATGTGCATGAAATTTGATATTAGGAGAAGGGGTAGTATTAATCCTAGCAAAAATAGAATTGACCTTAAAACAATTAGAGATGACTTTTAAAAACTTGGCTTTGTTTCTCATGTGAATGAAGAAAATTGTTGAGTTAAATTAAATGAAATAGTTAGTGATTGTATTGTAGAAGAAACCTAACAGAGGAAGCAGAGCCAAGGAGAACATGCAAGGTGAAGAAAAAGCAGGCATGGAAAGCAGGTGGAGAAAAGTGAAACCAAAACAGGAGCTTGGACAGCTCCTGGCTGAGAATCAAATAATCAGTCCCCAAAGAACCAACTCAAATAAGTTGTTCACTCCAGTGTGTTGAATTGATTCAGTTAAAATAATCAATCTTTTTCAATAAGAAGAGGATCCATGTGCTTGTTCCCACTGTTCAACAGCACCAAATTTAAGTCAAGACACTGCATCAGTTTGATTTGTTCAGTGTGTTCATGAACTGCAACTTCCACTCAAAACTTCTTACAGCTATTCTGGCTGTGATCTGAAGCCAACGAAGAGTTACATGGTTAATCAAAGTCTATTCCACCACCTTTGAGGATCTTTTTAATCTCCATTTCAATTTTTTAGTCTCAGATCACTGTAAAGCTGGGAAATATGGGCATTTTTCTACTGTGAATGAGAGAAAGGCTTTATCCTGAAGTTCAGCAGGCAAGACTAAATATATAAAGGACTAACCTATTCCCAAGGATTTTTCACTGAAATCTTTTATTAAATATTGCAATGTCCTAGGCATTAAGGATGCCACTAAATTGTCTTCCACTCATCCTTTTAAAAAATTAGTGTCTCCCTATAACCAACTTCTTCTAATTGTTATGGCACTTGAAGCTTTTAGGCATCTTGCTGTCATCTCAAACTCATCTTTAAAATCTGGAAGCTATGCAAGAGAGGTTTTATATGGGCTAAATTTTAAATTAATATCACATCTGTTGACTTTGAAGATGAGAACTATCAGGTTTTGATTTTGGAGTCATGGCTGTCATACTGATTTTTGACTCCTTTTGTGGATGTTCCCTGCCCTTCAGAATGAATCCTGCTAGACATTTTCAAGGATTTCATTCTTGAAATATTTACCCTGGATCTCTTATAAACCAGAGATAGAAGGAATGAGGAATAGGTCCTTGATCAGCCTATGAATCATTCAGAAAAACAAAAAACAAAAAACACTTTCTTGTGCTGAGTCAAGTTCATAAAAGCCATACTTTAAAATAAAATAATAAATAAATAAAACTAAACTTTTTATTTTCCACTTGCATTCTTGGAATGATGTAGAGACACTTCAATCATAAAGTAGCTATAGAGAGAGGCCATTTATCATGAACCATTCATGAGTGAAATCTTGACTCTTTAATTCACAAAAAAGTGTCCTTGTGTTATGCCTGGATCACAGATAACAGAGTAATTGTTACACAGCCCAATGCATTACCTAGTATCACAGCAGAAAGGAGCTCCCATGGGTATTGGGTATTGTAGTAACAAAGGAGATTGGGGACTTGAAATAAGGATCAACTGCTGTGTCCCATGAAGCTATGATGTGTGAAAATGAATGACATTCCTATTAAAATAAGGGACAGCCAGCAACTTCATGTTAATCTTACTTTAAAACTGAGCCTAAATTGCAGCATTATTTTCAAATATTTGGACATCCTGCAAATCTACAAACTGGGCCTGTGCCAAGCAACTGTCCTTTTCTCCGAATTGGGGATCTGATATTTAAGAAGGCTCTGATTGATTCAAGTCTTTGATTCAAGGGGAAATCTTGGGATGTGTCTTGGGATATGCCTTGGGATGTGATTTGTTTTAAATGTCTGTTGACTACATGGAATGACCCAGGGAGTGGCATGAAGGCAACACAGTCAGATAATCAGTAGGAGTCCCTTATTAGCTCCAACTCTGCCCCCAGTGACCTGGTTACTTTCTGGCTGGAGAAAAACTTTGGCTGCAGAGAATCAAGTCCAAAATCTGGTCAACAAAAACTGTAACTATAAATCCAATCCAATCAAGGCAAAGTGAGGTAATTAGTCTGACAGGGCAGGAGCAAGAATTCCAGATGTGAAGGTAGAGCAATAACTCAACATGGATGGGAAGATGTCAGGAAAATAGATAAGCAAAATCAACACAAGATAAATTCATGTTTTCTCCAAGCAGCTGCTGTTATGAAATGCAGCATGCATTTCTTTTAAACTCTCTTCCCAACTATGGCTAATAAAGGGAATCAGAGCTCTTTCCTCCTCCCAGTAAGCCATGCAACTCATGTTGCTCCCTTCTCTGTTCCTCCCTGCATGCCCTTGAGTGAAGAGGGGGTGAGCCTGGTTCTTCCTCTGAACTCTCTCTCTCTTGTTCTACCTCCCACTGCTCTGCCCAGCTGGACTTTGCCCTTCCCCAGTTTCCCACACAGCCAACGGAGCCACACTCCTACTTCCTGTCAGCTGTTCATCTTCCTCCTTGGATTCAGACTCCAACAGGGGCATGACACTACAATAGAGAAGCTTCAAAACCCTGGAGCCCATGTATTTTTGATGTGGAATGGCAGACCTTTGGGACAGGGGTGGGATACGACAGGGTTAACTACTGGGTCAGGATTTATGAGCTTCCCTGCAGGTTTCTAGCTGCGCGCCTGTAGATCGTCATCATCAGCTGCCTACAGAGAAGCAGCCTTTGAAAAAGCTCCTTTTTTCTGCTTTTTTAACTGCAGCTGTGCCTCGCACGGCAGCTGAAGTTGAAAAAAATCAGGAAATAAAGGTCAGGTAAGAGCCCGGTTGGTGGGTGGGCAAAAACGTCAGCAAAACATAGAACCGGTTCTATGTCTGCTGCTCTTCAGAGCTACTGGTTCTACAGAGGTGGAAAGAACCAGCAGAAACCCACCCCTGCTTTGGGATGAAAATAACAGAGATGGCAGATCTTAAGAACTCAATTCTGCCAGGTTTTACCTGGGTACCTTCAAGGTTTTAGTGCAATCAAGTTTTGCAACTTTCCCCTTGAACCTCTTTTAAAATTAGGGATGAGGAATGGCAGCATAGCAGTTTCTGAATTGTCTAACTAAGGGTTAATAGAAAAGTTGATTGAATCAATGCAAAAAGTGTCCTTACTCTGTGTGATGACCTGGGGTGTGGCAGAAAAGCAACACAGTCAAATAAGCAAGAAGAGTCCCTTTATTATCTTCAACTTTTCCCGCAGTGTCCAGGTTACCTTCGGCTGGAGAAAAATTCTCCCAGGAACAGTCTTTAAGTGGAGGAAATTGTCTGAAAACAAAATACATACAAACTGTAACTAAAAATCCAAGCAAACCATGCTGCAGTAATTACCTTGACAGGGCAAGAGAAGGAATTGCAGACTTGAAAGCACAGCCAAACACACACAGTTGGGAAGATTCCAGGAACCCAGATAAGCCTTGATGATACCAGATAATTCACGATTTGCTCCGAACAAGTTGCTGTGTGCAACTTCCCTTTTTAAACACTGTTTACCCAACTGCAGCTAATGAAGGGAATCAGGGCCCTTTCCTCCCCCCACAAGGCACACAACTCACATTGCTCTCTTCTCCATTTCTCCCTGAGTGCCCTAGGATGACGAAGGGGTGGGCCTGGGTCTTCCTCCAAATTCCTTCTCCCTTGTTCTACCTCTTTCCTGCTCTGCCCATCCTGACTGTCCCCTTCCCCAGTTTCTTCCACAGCCAACAGAGCCACACTCCCACTCCCTGTCAGCTGCTCAGCCTCCCCCACCAGATCAGATTCTGACAGGGGCTTGACACTGTGATTGAAAACTATAAGCAGCTGTTATTAATGTTATTAATGCTGTTAATACCTACTTTGCTGACATGCCAAGTTCCTTATCCAATCACTAGAGGTGACTCTTCCTTCATGCCAGGCATGTTGGCTTAGCTGGTTTGGCAAGCTTGATCTCTCCTAGGGTAGATTCCACCCTTAACAGCAGAATTCAGTTGCATCAAGTTTACAGCTTGATGGAAATATTCTGTTAATTGCTTAGTCAAAGCAGCAGGCTGGCACAATGAAATAAAAAGCCACCAATGGCAGCCCCTCAAATATTGGAAGTCTGCTATCCTGTCTCCCCTGGTCCTTCTTTTCACTAGAATAGCCATGCCCAGTTCCTGAAATTGTTCATCATATGTTTTAGCCTCCAGTCTCCTAATCATCCTGGATGCTCTTCTCTGCACTTTTTCTAGGGTCTCAACATCTTTTTTATAGTATGGTGACCAAAACTAGATGCAGTACTCTAGGTGTGGTCTTACTAAGGCTTTACAGAGTGGTATTAGTACCTCCCTTGATCATGACTGTATCATCTGTTAATGTAATTTGGGACTAGAAAATCTCAAAGGTCCCTTCCAGCTTTATTTTGATTGTTGGAAGAATCAGGGCCTTAACGTTGCCTTTGGTACTTTTTGGTCACCGAAGGCTACAGATAACCAAGTTTTGCATGTTGTTTAAATACTCTGACTAGTTTGGTAAAACTGGCCAGTTAACTCTGTTATCCAAAGATTCCTTGTCCCTTTTGCTTCTCTTCCAAATTGAGGAATGTCTCTGAGAGGATGGGAGAAACTTGTGTAATGGGAGTTAAGGCAACCATTTGTAATTTATGGGCACTGTCACTTTTCCTAGCAGTGCAGAATTGAGAACAATGACCTCAGAGAGAAAGACTCAAAAGAGTTGAAATGACTCTAATTAATTTTCTTCAGCTTTAGCGCCATCGACAAACCACCGGGATGTCTGCGGCTTTTTGTAACACTCTCAGCATGCTCCATTACTGAGCTCAGTAATTAAAATTGGAAAGGTGGAGACAATAGATTACCTTAATATACACATGCTTGGGAATTCACAAAGGTTGAGAGGGAATTTTGAAGTCCACCCCGACCTCCTGTGGCTGAATTTTGGTTTCCAACTGTTATTTACTAGCAAAGAATCATAGGGCTAGAAGGAGATTAACAGATTAGCAGAGTTGGAAGGGACCTTTTAGGTCATCTCGTCTAACCCCCTGCCCAAGCAGGAGACCCTAAACCATTTCTGACAAAGGGCAGTGCAATTTCTTCTTGAAAGTCTCCAGCAATGAAGCTCCCACAACTTCCGAAGGCAACTTCTGTTCCATTGGTTGGTTGTTCTCACTGTCAGAAAATTTCTCATTTCCAGGTTGAATCTCTCGTTATTCAGTTTCCATTGCCTCCTAAATTATAACGTGAGTGTTAAAATAATTGCACATCACAACAACATCAAATGACAATGGTTGAGGTTGCCAAAAAAGAAGAACTTTGTATCTCCCTCAACATCTGGAGTGGTTGAAGAAGGAGGAAGGAGTGAGGGGGAGGAAGGGAGGAAGGAAGGAAGGAGGAGCAGGAGGAGGAGGAGGAGGAGGAGGAGGAGGANGAGGAGAAGAAGAAGAAGAAGAAGAAGAAGAAGAAGAAGAAGAAGAAGAAGAAGAAGAAGAAGAAGAAGAAGAATTAAGATGTCAATCAAACAAAGAAACCCAACAACTGATATCCATTGGGTGCCTCCTTTCTCTCAGCAAAGCCCAAAACATAGACTGGCGCTTGAGGAATTCTTCTAGCACAAGATGCAATGTTGAGGTCCAAGGGCCTATTTCTTAACTGTAGGACCACCAGATCTGAACTGCAACATCCAGATGACCATCAGATGGCAGCAAAACTTCACTTTTCCATATCTCTTTGCTAGCATTTAGTAGTCTTCTGAAAGTTTACAACCACGGTCTGGTTCATCTTTCTCTCTGTCTCTTGTTTCCTTTGTTATCTTGTGGAGGGTTTCCCACATGGCTTATTCATTCAGCTTCAACTGAATCTCCAGCCACAGACTGGCCATGAGAAACTTGTTTGGTTAAAAAAGAACAAAAAAAACTCAGAGGTTTGAGGGCTACATGACAGTGTGAGGAACAGGCAGTGGCTGCATTTTCATGGTTGGCTATTGACAAAATTGCTACTCCAGGGAATATTGTTTTGCGTTTGCAGAATATTTTCTCATGAACTGTCTAGTGTGCTTATTTTTGTCAATTTTCTGGGGAATTGGGCACACTTCCAAACAAAATCCTGAGTGGCAATCTCTTGCCATTGTAAAACATTTGCGAATGCCTACACAGAAGCATTTGTGTGAATTCAGACAGAGCTGTGGAACATCAAGGAGGCCTACCAGTGTCCCTAGAAACTATGAAGTTGATCCAGGCTTAATTAAATAATAACAATTTTTCAGCTGAGTTGTCCTCACCACCCTAGAAAATTGGATAAGCATTACATTAGCAAGGCATAGGCATTTGATTTAGCTGCCGAGAGAGAGAGAGAGAGAGAGAGAGAGAGAGAGAGAGTCTCTCTCTCTCTCTCTCTCTCTCTCTCTCTCTCTCTCGCAACATGTAAGAAAACTCAGTGTGCTCAGATGAAGTTTGGTACAAAAGGGGAAAAATGAGCTCCTTCTCCTCCTGATTAGAAGGAATCATATTGTTATGATGCAATGACAGAGTGGACTAATACTAAAACAGTTGTAAGTCTTTTGGGAGGGTATGAGTGAGTGGAGAAAGGCAACACAGACAATGCTTTAAAAATATTGGTGAGCTAAAGTGTTTGAAACAAATAGTTGTATTTTTAGGGGAGAGGGAGTCTGAACAGCAAGAACTGTTTCACAGTGGACTGGGCTGCCTCTGGAACTGGTAGATTCTCTGAAAGTGTCTAAGCAAAGGATGTGTTGGAAGAATTATCCTTCTGGGTTCCCTTCCAAGTGGGGAAAAAGACACTGGAATCCTGGAAGTTGCTTGGAAAGAAAGTTGGTAGACAGGACCACATGCCTTGGAGATCTTGGGTGAAGAAAAGGGAGGAGATGCTGAGAGTCCTTGGGTTTTATACCCTTTCTGGCTTTCAGCTTCCTGGGGCACAGGAAGAGTATCCTGATTGTTTGCTGACAGAGGTCATAGCTAGTTTGGTAGGTTATCTGTGATCTAAGTTTGGTTGAAACTTGGTGGGTGGTACAGTGAAGGGCAATTGAATGGCTCTGCCTGAAAGAGATAGGTCTTTGTTGTGTAGAATAGACGGGCCCAGGCCTCAATGGCCCATTAACAAAGGACGGGGGGAGATTGAGTTTCTGCCTCCCTTTTCGGGGAAATATTCTGCCCTTTTAATATTTCCCAAAATATTTCATTTTTCCAGGAGAGGGGTGGGTTTTAACTTCCTACAGATGGATATAACTGTATTTGGGAGATGCTGTAGCCACGGAGGCCTCCATGAATAGATTTCATGGATTGTGTGATACTATTTTCTGCTAATCATAGTGCCAGTTTTTGTCAAGTTTCCTCAAGTTTTTGTCTCCTTTTGCTAACAAGTAGGCAATTCTATGCTGTCTCTGACCACAAATGTAAGTTGGATGCAATGACAGTACAACCAGAAAATTGAATAAATAAATTCTTATCTGATTTATTGACTTGCATAAAGGTTCACTCTGACTACAAAGTGCAAAGCTGAAAGCCTGCTAGTGGAAATTAGGGCTTAAATGAGAGCAGTCTCATGTGTTTTTAATGTCTTTCGCCTCCCTCTGCTCTCTGCTCTGTGGATCTGCCGATCCATCAGGCTTGCAGTTCAGAATCCATAAGAAGCCGTGATGATGGCAGATGAGATTCTGCTGACGTTGCTACTTTAAGCAGAAACTACAATGACGTGGGATGAATACCCGAAGGAAGCGTAAACAGCACTATCAAATATATAGTATATATATATAATAGTATATATATATATATATATGAATAATAGACTATATATATATATATATATATATATATAGTATATATGTGTGTGTGTGCTGTGTGTGTGTGTGTCGTGTGTGTGTGTGTGGTGTTGTGTGTGCGTGTGTGAGAGAGAGAGAGAGAGAGAGAGAGAGAGAGAGAGAGAGGAGAGAGGAGAGAGAGAGAAGAGAGAGAGAGAGACTGTGAGAGATGGCATCAGAAGAATACATTACAAAAACAGCTGTGGAACATTACCCATAAACACACAAATGAAAGGTTCAATCCAAAATGCTCTTCCAGATCAATAACAACTATTTGTTCAATTGTCTTGACCATGTGTCTCACATGCTGCCATTCAATCCTTTGATACCACTGCATTTGTGAAAGCAGTCTAGCTAGACTACAGGAAAGTGTGTTATAGAAGGGCTTCTGACATCTTCACAGCTTAGTCATCCATGGAGCTATCTGCCCAGAATTCCCAGTCAAATAAAGGGGAAACTGTTGTGCTCTGGACTCTGCAAATATTTATGGTACAAATAAACATTGAAAAGGACATATTAGATGTGGAATTCTATGAGAAAAATAATAAGCCCAACAATCTGACCTTTCCTTCAAATGCTTTTCATCTTGGAGACAATTACAGTAACAAAATAAACAGGTACCATGAAAATACGACCTACCCTGAAAGTAAGTCCTAGCTTGATTTTTACACATGCGTGAAAATATAAGCCCTACCCCCAAAATAAGCCCTAATTTAGATTCTGTCCACTCCAGAATGCACGGGTAATAATTTAGCTAGGGTGGGAATGGGGTTGGAGCTGCCCTACTACTTACCTTTAGACAGTGGCAGCCAGGCCTCACACACCCCGACACCTGCCTTGCCAGCCCATTTCTTCTCCAGCTGGCAAAGCTGGCAAGACTTTCCTGAAGGACTCTATAATTGGTAACAAAACTCCGGATTGATCTGGAGCTGTTATTGGCTGCAGAGGCCTTCAGGAAAGCCTTGCCAGTCGCAGAAGTTCCTGAAGGCCTCTGACAGCAAAAAGGAGGTCAGTGGTGACATACACAAGTGGGGTTAGTCAGTAGATGACATCCCCCACCATTTTTTTGTTGGCAAATATATATTTATATATATATATTTATATTTGACAGGGTCTTATATATATATAAGACAGGGTCTTATTTTCAGAGGAACACAGTAGTCATCAACATTCAATTCCAGTTAGGAGTTGAACTTCCATCACTTAGTGATGTCTTCATTGAAGCATGACTGATTTTATGACCTCTTAGCTGTGCTTGTTGAGTAAATCACTCAGTCATTAAATGAATCCAGTCTTCCCCATTGACTTTGTTGGAAGGTCTCTGAGATGGTGGCAAATGATGATTACATGATCCCAGGATGCAGCAAACATCATGAATACAGACCTGCTGCCAAGCAGTGGATTTTTGACTCTGTAACCACAGGAATGCAATGGTCATAAGTGTAAGGACCATTAATAAGTCATTTTTTTTCAGTGCTGGCATAGTTTTGTACATCTGTAAAAAGAATAGTTGTAAGTCAAGGACTACCTGGATTTTTATAGGCAGACATAGTCCTCCCAGATACCAGGAACAGATGAAAGACACAGCCAGAATTATTCGGTGAAGGTCAGAACACAGCATGGTTGACATCTTTATAAATTTTTGGAAGGATAAAATAACAGAATGACAGCAACAAACAACAAAAGTTTCCTTCTTTTCATTAGACTAAATATACCCAATTCCTGCTACTGTTCTCCCTATGTTTCAGCCTCCAGTCCCCTAATCATCCTTGTTGTTCTTTTCTGCATTCTAGAGCAAGGAGTCTTCAACCTTGACAGCTTTAAGACTTGTAGTCTTCAATTCCCAGAATTCCTCCTCCAGTCATGTTAGCTCAGGAATTCTGGGAGTTGAAGTCCACAAGTCTTGCCAAGTTTGAAGATCCTTGTTCTAGAGTCTCAATGTCTTTCTTATACTGTGGTGACAAAAACTGGTTGTTTTATTCCAAATGTGTTCATCCCAAAGTAGTGCGAACACTTCACTTTACTAACATTTCATTTCAAAATCTGTTCTTAAGAACAAGGGAGGGACATTAAGAAAAAGAAAAAAAGAATTTGAAATGCTAATCCAATGCAAAACCAATATCATTTGTATATATAAATCTCTGCTTTGATATATTTGCACTTAGTTGCAATTCAGTTACAGGAAGACCTGAAAAACCAACTAAGTGACAGATCCACGTGAATAAATTCTATCTATGTGGTTGCTAGGAGTTGAAATTGATTTGTTGGCACATAATCAATCAATACACACTTAGATATGACCTAGAGACAGAACAAATAAAAAGTGCATGATAAAATGGATTAAAAATTTTAAAGAAACAATTGCAGTACAACTCTGGAAAGAATGAGAGATTAAATCTGCAAAATGTATTCCAAGCTAGAGTCCAAAAGAAAATTGCTAATTGAACTTCACCGGATGCTGATTTTCAAGTCACCAGTGGGAATGAAATATTTAAATTTTCTCCTAATGGAACAGTTCTCCAACCCATCCAGTAATGAGACCAATTCACTCCTGCTTCGTTCTGAGCTGGCATTCCATTCCTTCTTCATAAGGTGCTGATTTTCTTTGTTTCTTAAGGGAAGAGGGGAGGAGGAAGGGAGAGAGTGATGAGAAAGAGATGAAAAACTGCTGTCTCTTTCATTTTCCCCCTCTACCAAAATTTCTCAAGGGTTTATTAATGTTTGTACAAGGGTTATTTGCCCAATGAAAACTGGTTTTGCCAAGTGAGTGAGTGAGAGGGATGCTTAATGACAATCTTTGCATATTATAAACTCATGTAACAAAGATCTTTAGTAAGATTGTTTTATGATGGAAATTTTTTGCTGCTCTAACTTCCTGCCAAAGTGTCCCCTGCATCTGTTTTTAGGCATTTATTTAATCCATAATTAATAAATCAAAACAATTCACAATCATACCCCATGTGTAGTTTCTTTTACAACAGGCTGTTAAACTCCTAAAAATCATGGGATTTGAGCTGAATAAGCCTGGGAGAAAAATATTCCAAAATCTATTTTCTGATGCTTCCATCTGTTAAATTCCAGCTTACCTCTAGAGGGCCACAAAGCATTCCCTATATCGCTTTGCTGCCACCCTGTGGCTATTCCCAGATCTGGCAACTCTACCCAATTAACTCTTTTCAGCCTTCCATCTCACTTAGATGGCTGCTGCCTCAATGCACTGACTTGTCCCTGGGTTGCCATTGCTATCCTTTTCATTAGCCTAGATACTGCAGGTCAATTGCTGGATATAGAGCTTAATTAGTGTTCGGATGATGGGTTATCTTCAGAGAGAAAGGTGTGCTGGGTGGGAAAAAGAAGTGTTAGAGAGGGGAAACCTGCTGGAAGGCACTTCTTGCTTAATAACCCAGACTCTGCTAATTATTCAGTCAGACAACATAATGTTTTGCACGATCTGAAGAGGGCCAGAGGATACCCAAATGAATGTGTTGAGGGAGAAACTGCATCAAATAATTGAGAAGGAAAAGTTACAGCTTAGTTCCTGGGGTGGCAGAGGGCTGAGTGCATGTCATTATCACACATCACTAGGGAGCTTGGCTAAGCACAGCATCCTAGCAGCAGTTAGAACCATCCTGTTTTTAATCCCAAAATCTTAACAAGTGTCATACACAAAATATGTTCACACATGAAAGCCCAATTAAACTGATGCATTTTTAAAAGCCTATGCATAGGAATCTTGTCAACTAACTCTCAGCACCTACTTAGAGTTAGTTAAGGATCAGTGAAATCCAGGCAGGTTGGATTTAATTTGCTTGTGGTTATGTAGGAATTCTAGGCTGATCCCCCTTTTGACTCCACCCCCATCTTTTCCTACTCATCCTCCGACATCCAGGCTTACTGAATATCTTGATAGAGTAAAATCAGCAGCAACTTAAAAAAAAATCTAGTTAGGTTGGTTAGCTAGAGAAGCATTAATCTGATAGTAGTTGCTACGAAAAGATCACACTCTCAAAAATTGAAAGAGAAGTTTGCAAATGCTAATGGATATAATAGAGATGAAAGTGGAATTATGGCAGTAGAACAGATATCACTGGAACAGAAAATATCTGCTCTCTGATCACGTCCTTTCTGTGCCAGCTCAATTTGTTTTTCAAATTATAAATGCTGATTGAAAACTTTTGAGCAACCTTTGCTCTCCAGTTCTCCTCTTCAAGGTAAAATTGCACTGAGCAGCCTTTTAAACAGGATGCATTTCCATAGATGGCTGTCCTCCAATTGATCATTAAAATAAATAAATAAAAAAATGATTGAGAGAGTGGATAAGACAAAGATGTAGTGTCAACCCTGAAGCTGGCCTGACCAAGGCCATTTTGAGGCTTCAGTGGTGCCATATTGGAGCTGAGGGATAGGGAAGGGGGGAGTAGAGATAGTTGGAGTTTGTAACCAAAACAAAATACTTTCTCCTGGGAACCAAGGACATTCCTACAGGTGGCCAGAGTGAGGAGAAGCGATGCCACCAGGCAACTGGATGGGGGCTTGACTGAACCATGTGACTGATTGTTTGAGAAAGGGGAGAAACATTTACTTTTGATTAGGTGAAAACCATGGGAATATTCAGAGTCAGTTTTCACCAGCCTGTGCTAAATAAAACTATTTTTTGAGGAACCATCCTGTGTCGGAGTTCTGTTTTCTATGAGTGTATTATTTGGAACCCTGATATTAAACCGACTCTGCTAATTTTCCACTCCAACCAGAGCCAGTCTCTGGGATCCTGAACCCCAGCTAATACACAGACTACCCCAGGAGCAGGAAGACTCAGGGAAGACGACGAGATGGAGGAGAGAGGAAATGAAGCCACAGGAGCCTGTGGTGGGAGCAGGGAAATCCTGCAAGCCCCTTCAGAGACCCAACAAATGGCAGAGGAGGTGGTGAAGATTGCATGAATATCAGGATTTAAAGTAATACGCCCACAGCAAACAGAACTTTGAGGCAGGATGGTTACTCAAAGACCCCGTGGGAATGTCCTCGATTTCCAGGAGAAAGTATTTTGTTTTGGCTACAAAACCAAACTATCCCTCAGCTCCAGTATGGCAACATTAAAGCCTCAAAATGGCCTCAGTCAGGCCAGCTTCAGGGTTGATACATAGGAGTATTTGAGGTTCTGTCACACGGTAGATTTATGCTGATTTGCACACCCTTAAATACAAATCTGAGACAATTTCCTGAGGATGCAATATTTCTTTTTTCTACTCCTTTGAACCAATTCTGGAATAAAATATATTATTTATTAATCATTTTTTAATCCTTCTCCATTTCACCTGAGGCAACTCTGGGTGGCCACACTAAATGAATTAATTCTAAGTGTTGTTTAGTTCCTTCACAGCACCAAAAAGCCTGGAATTTGGATGGTGAAAAGACTGAATACTTGGAGGATAGTTAGAGAAAAATGTTCTAAGTCCCTTGCACATCAGCTGCCTACATTGTTCTATCTACAGGTAAAACTAAATAGGTGAAGAAGGAAGGAAGGAAGGAAGGAAGGAAGGAAGGAAGGAAGGAAGGAAGGAAGGAAGGACCTTTTCCCAGTGGATTGGCCATGTAGAGAAAATTGTGATAGAGTCAGAACTGGAATGTAGGAACAAGATTTTGATTAATTCTAAAAATGGGAAGAAGCATTAAAAGTCCATATAGCTATTTGTCTTCTGATTGCCCTCATAGTCAGAGTCATAGGGAAATTAAACCTCATTTCTCATTCAGACAAAAAATTCAATGCTTATGATTTCATTTAGGCCCCTGTCCCACTGCACCAATGGATGCAAAGAGGATGTAAAACGGACAAAAAAGCTTGCCAGCCGTTGGAAAACGTGATGCATCCGTTGTGTACTCATTGCATACGTGTTTCATACATTCTATCCATCGAGCATCTGTCCACTGAGATTTCATCCGCTCAAGAAGTTTTGAGCTGCACAAAACTTTTTGAACAGATGAACTTTCCGCCGCGTACGATGTATATCCGTGACATATACGGGCAACAAACGTTCTATGTCTGTTATCATCCGTTAAACATCTGCTGTATCCTCTTGGCATCCTCTGGCCATCCTCGCAACTCACATCTGCTCCAGCTGAAAACGGAAAGAGGGA